>PVKC010051193.1:0-10454 GCA_004027635.1 Crocidura indochinensis
GAACCGATGACCTTTTGCATGAAAGGCAAACGCCTTACCTCCATGTTATCTCCTGGGCCCCTGTTTTATTTTTCTTAATGTTCTTTGACTGAAAGTTCAAAGTTAAGATATAAGCAATGGGAACTACTGAGAATTCTGTTTATGAGTGATTGTCCTTCCTCTGTAACTTTACCTTGTTCTCTTTCTTTGCATCTTTGTTCTCATAATTAAAAATAGAAAGTTAATAAAAATAATAAAAACAAAAAACAAAAAAACCTCATAAAGTAGCTTTTATTTAACTCTGAATGATAAGCAAAATCTTAATCACTTTTAGACTGAGCATTTCTTTCTAATGGCAAGAATTTTACATTTGCAAAAACAACACATTTATGTTGAACTCATAGGTAATTAAATATTGACTATTGCATCTAAATTAGTGTTTATTTTATAAAAAATTAAAATGAGACACATATGTGTAACACGGCAGTGAATTAAAGTAAAACCTCAATTTATCCTCACTTTTTTCTAATAGCTTTCTGTGCAAGTGTTTTTTGTTTTCCCTCCTTTCTTTGTATCCCAAAGGATTTTGTTAATAAAGAAAACCCAAGTCCTCTTAAAGTTGGGTACAAAAGAGAGCTAAGGGTCATTCTTACAAAGTAACCTGAGTGGCTTCCTACTCTTGGAGAAGAACACTCATCAGATTCTTCTTTCCTTTTAGTATATGATGAATGCTTCTAAATGGAAAATTTCCCTAAGATATTGATATTAAGTTCCGGCCCCAATGCTGGTCTTCAGCAATTCTGAACACTCTCTTTGAAGTTGGTATAGCTCATGGTGTGCCCTCAGTAGACCTTTCCAGTCCTGATGTCATTCTACCCACCTTGTCCTTACTCATCTGAAAGCTATTTTTAGTCATGTGCATTGTTATTTCAAGCACTGATTTATGGCATGACATCACTAATTATCTGCAATTGACATTGTTCCCTAATTGTTTTTCTCATTCTGTCTTGCCTCCCACAGTAAGTCTACCAGCTAATCGTGGGCTGTTCTGTCACATGATGACTTCTGCCCTGTGATGCCTTGGGGAGTGCTGCTCAGACAAAACGGCTTCTTCTGGTCTGTGAACTCTGACTTGGGAAGTGTAGGACCAAAAACTACAATAGCATAGTAAAGGGCACTGATTATGGTGAAAACAAGAGGAGGTGGAAGGAACTTAAGTTTTGTACTGATGTGTGGGTAACTGCAGATATTTTGGATAGGCTTTTAAAAAGCAAAACAGCTCATTTCCTGCCAGGAATTCATTGTTATCAATAGCAGTTTGATGAAAGAGAGGAGGAGAAGGAAGAGGATGGTAAGATAAGGAGAGCTGAAAAGTAAGATAAGAGGTTACTATGAGGTTACTTGCTCCTATACTTACCAAAGCCTGTCTCGCTTTTCAAGGGGCTGCTATCTTTAAGGAAGATGGTTTACAATTACATGTTGGTAATAAAGCTGTTTCTTTGGAGTCCAGATTACAGGCTCAAATTACTGTATTTCTACTAGAAGTGGTGCCAAGTGGGAGGTTAAAAAAAGGTGGATGCTTCAGGCAGCATTTGGTGATTTGGGTGGTCTTTTGTATTTCCTTATCTTTCCTTTGTATTTCCCTGACAGCTAGTTCTCAGTCATAAGAAAAGTCCATACAGAAAGTGCATTAAATTTTTGTTATTAAAACAAAAAAAATTGTGATTTCACAACTAATCACTAGGCTTTATTTTAATGGAAGAAATATGAAACACAATTTCACATCAATTAGTTGTAGTCCTATCACTTCCCAATTGAAGGAGGTTAAGTGCCAAAATAACACTGTACTAATAACACTTTACTAAGGCACATATGAATTTGACTTATGTTAGATGTTTGGGGGTGGTTGAAAGCTAGCTGATGGGCATTTTGGGTGGAAGTCTAACATTTCCCATCATACACTGGTATGTTCAACTTGGGGGTCTTTTTCAAATACTGTTTCCAGTTTTCATGGGAAGAAGATCAAAAGAATACAATTTTTGGAAACTTGAAAAGTTTCAAGCTGTTAACTTCCATACTTCCTCTTACCCAGTATCATCTATCTTATTTTGAACACTATGGAGAGGGTTTTCTACAAATAAGCCACGTAATGTGAAAGCTGAGACATGTATCTAGGGATCCTAATTGAATCTGACATGCTATGTATGTAAACGTGGAGTTCCATGTCAGTTTGCAGAACTATATTTCTGTCAATGTCAAAAAGCCTGCCTGTCTGCCTGCCTGAAAAGACTTGCCATAATTGCCTGCTAGGGTGCCCACATTATTCAAAGCTTGTGTCTAGACATTCAAGTTCCTGTTGGAATGCTAAATTAAAAATTTAAATTTCTATTATTTCCTGTGACTATTACTGCAGATATAATTATTCCATTACCTTGCCCCTCACCTTCCAGATACCAAGGGAATGTGATGGAGAGTTGGTAAATCTCAATAGAAGATCAGTCTTGGTAAATATCAGTAAAGGATGAGTGATTAGTGAAATTGCAGAGTGTAGTTGCTTCTGTGAAGAGTCTCTTACAGAAGTGGAGAAAGGACAGAGAAGGATAATGGTCTCTAGGATAAGAATCACAAAAGAGGGCCTTGAGATGAAAAACCAATTTTCCTAATCACTAGTCACTTTTTTAACTTCCTCTATTCAAAGTTTTACTATGACTTTTTTTAGTAGCATATAGTTAAGATTCAATTTTTTGTTGGTATTATTTTAAAGCATATTATGCCCACAGCATGTTAAAGCAATAGTATATTGATACATTGATAGCATATTGCCAAAAGCGTGGTGATGTAGACAAGAAAGATTAGTTCTCTTAATCACTATTTTGACTAGGTAACGTTATTTAGAGCATATAATTAGGGTTAAAATCGGTAGCCAATTTATATTGAAGTAAGATAGATTCTCTTTTATGTTCTATGAACCCATAGGCAGTTCAATTTGCCCTAATTTTGCTTCTGACTATCAGAAGAACCCTTACTCTTTTATTCTGTTTATTTTTGCACATAGAGTTTACTGACTCATGCTTGTTCATACTGCTCCAGCTATTGCACTTGCAGGGGTCTCAAACTCAATTTACCTGTGAGCCGCAGGAGGCAAAGTAGAGGTGATCCTTGAGTGCAAAGTCAGTAGTAAGCCTTGAACATTGGAGGTGTGACCCAAACAACTAAAACAAAACAAAACATATTCCTCTAGGGCAGGGCCACAAAATGTTGTATGAAGGGCCGCGAGTTTAAGACCCCTGATTACAATCATATAAAAATAAAAAGGGAAAAGAACAAAAGAAAGAAATTTGTGTGAGACCTGTTTTTCATTTTTATTTATATTTTATAGTCCAAAATTGGGGCAAATGTTCTTGCTTTTTCTCAACTGCAACAAAAATTGGAAAATGTGTTTATTATTTTATGTTCTATTACTCTGTGAATTCTATTACTATGCAAGAAAAGAGAAAATGCACAGGTTGACAACAATTTTGGTTACAAGATTATTGCATTCATCTAAGCTATTCCACTGTTGGGGTTCTGTCAAGTCCCAGTGTTTCTACCCTCTTTTTAGCCAGTATTGGCCAGAGCCTGTAGTATATGTCAGTGGTGTGAAAGACTGAAGATCCCTAGAATGGCCAGACGAAATGGAAGGGCTCGATAGATCTATAATTAAATAGAATTTTTTTTTCATGTTTGAGGGTATAATATGGATAAAACTTAAAGGAATGTTTTCTTCACATGAGAAAGCAAGTCTCCTCTCTGCTTCAAGAACATTGAAGCAGGCTTAATTAGTCCCAGTTGAATATCAGCAGCAGGTGAGGGTTGAGCTGGTCCTTTCTTAACACTGTCATATCTTAATATCAAAGTCTCCATGGACTTTGCCATTGTGAGTGGTACATATACAGGCATTTTCCACTCAGCTCTTTCGATTTTCTTTTTTCTTTAAAACTAAAGGCAATTAATTATTTTAAAGTTATAGTCTAAAAATTAGGGTTCTCATGGCAATACTTATTTCCCCATTTTTCACATCCTATTTTAGGGTTTTACAATTAGTAGGATAATTGGAAATTTGAAAACCTATGGTCAGTATGACCGCTTAATGTTTTCTTGTGACTTGTTTTTAATTCTTTTTAATAAAAGCATAGCTGGTATAATTGTATAGCTTTTAGTGTTTCATGGTTCTTTTATTTCCTCTTGAAGGGTTTTACTTTAATATATATGAAAAATTTTAATTGTAATATCTGCTAATATCTGTTTTACTATTGTAAAGTAACTGTCAGTATGCAAAAGATGAGACTAGAACTTTGCAATACAACTTTGAAATGTTGATGAAGTGAATAAGATTATTTCTATGTAATTGCTCTACTTTCTATCAACAGTGGGACCTGGTTTATTACCTCTACATATATAGGTAATATCCTGAGAGCAGAAACATACCTTGGCCACAGTATGAGGCAGATGGTAGAGATTTTTGGGTATATTCTAGCAGGCATACTCTATTTTCTTTTTTGGATCAGAGACATGATACATGAAGTTTTCCATTTTATTTTGTGGTGAGAGATAACCATTGAATTAAATGCTAACCAATGAGGTAAAGAAGAAACCACCTTGAAAGTTCTGAAGGAATGTCCCTTTATTTCTTTTTTGTTTATTTTTGGGCCACATCTCAAAGTACTCAGGAATCAATCTTGGAACAACTCTTGGAAGTGCTCAGTGAACTGTATGGGGTTCTAGGGATGGCACCTGTATCAGTAGTGTGCAAGACAATGCTCTACCCACTGTACGATTTTTCTACTTTAACTTATTTTTTCCTAAAATGTAGCTACTAAATCATGAAATGATGGAGCACAGTTGACAAAAACAGCAGAACTGAGGAGCTTGAAGTCCATGCAGTCACTGTGGGAGGTCACATTTGCCATTTTTTTTACCTGAAAAACAAATATAATTCTATCAAGTATAAACTATAGCTCTGTAGAGTTCCCAGTATAGGGACCCAATATGAATTCTAATGAATTGACTAGGATTCAGGAACTTTGGAAGGAAAATAATATAAATCCTAGATAGAAGATAAGAATACTCTGTTTAGAAGCTGTAGGATCAAACTGAGATCTCAAATCATTTGTTAAACAGCTGGACCAAGGAGTGTCAGTCTGAATGTTTCCTCTGCAGAGACTGAAATCTACTTAAAAAGGTCACAAAAATAACTGTCAAATTAATAAATAAACAATTGAGTAATAAAAGTAAAGCTTTGTTTGGAGGTAGAGGTGCCCAGATTATACCTTTAATACATGGAAAGAATTTCTATTTAATTATCGATATATTGAACTCAACCATCTCTTCTGGTAATTCTAGACATCTTCAGTCTTTCACTCTATTGGTATATGGTGAAAGCTCTGGCCAGCTCTGGCTAAAACATGGGACTTGACAGAACCCCAACAGTGTACTAGTTTAAACGGCTGCAATAATTTTGTGAGCAAAACTCTTGTCACCTTGTATACTTTTTATGACTTCTAGAATCAACTATTTCAAGCTATTCTAAATTCTTTAAACTCTTTGCTGATGATCGATCCATTTCCCTGGTTGTGGGAATTCTTGTGATTTTTTTTTTAAGTTAACAATTGGCACTTTAGGACTTTGTAGTCATTGGCAGGAATTGTGAATCACTTCTGGAGCTCCCTCAAGAGCAAGTTAGCAAGGGCATTGTCAACCTTCATCTTCCAATTTCATACCCTCAGATAGAGGGGCTTAAGAAGCTGCCTTTGTCAGGGCCATCATCAGATTTGGATGGGTTGGTAGACAGTGTATCTCTCGATCAGTATGGGAGAGGGAAAGAGAGAGAGCTCAAAGAGCTCAAACACATAGTCCCTCAGCACCACCAAGCCAAGAATATTAGTCCCTCACCACCACTGGACCCTTAAACAATAAATTAATACTCTGCAGTGGTATCTATTTGAATTCTAGACATATGGTTGGTGGACTGAAGATTAGGGTTTATTCATTTTGAAATGACTTAAAATCACCACACGTGGCTAGTGACTTCCATATTGACCAGCACAGCTCTAGAATGTTTGGCTCCTAGTTAGCATATATTAGTTTTTAGGTCAAGGACTGAAAATCATATTCAGAGAAGAATATGGAGGTCAGCCAGAAAAATCCCTTCCAAAGGGTGTTTATGCATGAGAGAATGGCAAAGAATCAAATCTGAGTACTGAAATCCAAGTGGGACTGGAGGAAGGCAAGGCCAATCTGAGAGGCTGAGGGCAAATTCTTTAGTAGCAGGTATGGGCAATATTCCCTAGACAGGCTTTGGGGTCCCTTGCCTACAGTTCTGCTTTCACTGGTATTTAATTGCCTTGGTTTAAAAAAAAAGATTCAGGCTTTCATACAGAGCAAAGCAAAGTTGTTTTGTTAAGGCCACATGTCAGAATGCCAGCATACATGTTGCCAACTGATCTGTTCATATTTAAATACTAGAAAATAATTTTCTCCAGAAGTTGTCTAAACTGTTGCTTTTGGGCTTTCTGTGTACTCATTTTTCTTTTGACATGTAATATTTTATTTTATTACTAATCAACACAATACAAAATATACCAGCAAAACAAAACAAACAAAATATCAACCACAAAACAAACCAAAATAAAAACCCAAACTAAGAAGAAAAACAAAGAACATTATGCAGCTTTCAGGAGAATAAATTCAATAAAATTTTCCTATACGTGGATTCAGATGGAAACTATCATGCTGAGTGAAATAAGTCAGAGGGAGAGAAAGACACATTCAGAATAGTTTCACTTATCTATGGGTTTTAAGAAAAATAAAAAACATTATTGTAATAATCCCCAGAGTGCGGGCTGGAAGGAACGGCTCACAATATGAAACTCACCTCAAAGAGGGGTGAGTGCCGTTAGAGAAAAAATACTAACAACTACCATGACAATGTTAATGAGTGAGAGAAGTAGAATGCCTGTCTCTAATACAGGCAGGGTTGAGGGAGGAGGGAGATTGGGGGAGGCAATGGTGGTGGGAATGTTGCACTGGTGAAGGGGGGTGTTCTTTGTATGACCGAAACCCAACTAAAGTCATATTTGTAATCATGGTGCTTGAATAAAGATAAAAAAGAGCAAAAACAAAATACTAAAACCAACACAAAAGATTAAGAAGTGAGGCAAAAATATATTTTCAAAGTATTTATAATTTAATCTCAATACTTAAAAATTAATGCTCCTATCCTTAAAAGAGTATGAGAAACTCCATTTTAAAATGTTAACCAGAAAGCCCACCTGACAGTAACTGGCATTTCCTGTTGCCCCGGAGACAGACCCAGGCCTCTGCTCCTTTGTTTCAGTTTAATGAGACAATACAAAAGTCCAGTGTCTTTGGGCTCTTGCTGTTTCATATGTCTTTAAATTTTTCACTATAGATACTGGGTACAATTAACAAAGACTGTGGAAGAAGGAATCCTGAGAGCATTTGACATCACTGAATCATGTCTTTCTAGTTTTCCTCAATGTGAGTCTTTCTTTGGGACTATGGAAAAAAAGTCAGGGAAAAACAGAACCACACAGGGAAATGGTCTTCGAAAATTCTTAAAGCAAAAGGACTTTCCTTGGAAACTTCTTATTTCACAGCCAAAACTGAGAAGAGCAAGATTACAGAGCTCAGGACTTGAACAGAGTGAGAGGGAAAACATGCATGCTCCCCCTTATGCATTTTGTTGCCTTAGAAGAGATTATAATCCTACAGGAAAGGTCCTGATTTAGGCCTCTAGCCCATAGGAGTTGTGGAGGAGAGTGAAGTGTGTGGTTGGGAAAGTTGGACATGGAATTAAGAGAACTTGACCTTGTGCTTGCTCTTTACATGGAAGTTGACCTAGGCAGGTTGTTTTGGGGAAGAATGATTTGGAAAGGGATCACCACCAGAAGTCTGATATTGCTGGCCCATTTTGCGACTCAGAATTTGAATCTCTGGGGGTAATGGATGAATGGAAAGGTTAAGAAAACAGGTGGATTGAGTCTGACAGAAAGAGGTTCCTTTTATGCTCACCTTTACCCCACTCCTGAAGCAGAATTCTGCCACGAGAGTAAAAACATTCAGGTGTTCCCTGAAGTGCTCTACCAGAATGTGTGCAAGAAGATGAGTGTGGTGAGCTGAGAGTATTGTGCTCAGTGAAGTAGGAGCATCCCATTCTTATGCAAGTACAGCAAGTATATGAGTGAGCCCTATCAATGTGGGACTCTTGGTCATCCGGTCATCAACAATAAAGTGCAGGAAAGCATTTCTATGCTGAAAGAACACTTCAATGATTATTACATTTGCTCTTGAATAGTCATCACACATGACTGCAAGTTTACACTAGATAAGATTTGAAAAGGTGCATTTACATTTGATGTGGCAGAGGAGTGTACAAAAGTGGTTACTGGATTATGGCAATAAGAACACCATGAGGAGTAGATAGGTGAACATTAACACTCTCAGTAGGCCAGTCTGTCATCAGTCTCAGAGCAACTGAGAGCTTATTAGAAAATGCAAACTGGGGGGCCAGAGTGATAGTACAGTGGTAGGGCATTGCATGTGCTGAACCAGGATGGACCTGGGTTCAATCCCCACATCCCATAAATTCCCCGAGCCTGCCAGGAGTAACCCCTGAGCTGTGTGTGGCCCCAAAACCAAACCAAACAAACAAACAAACAAAAAAACCCAACCAACCAACCAAATAAACAAGCAAACAAAAAACACAAAATGCAACCTGGACCAGGGAAGTATCTTAAGGGTAGATCACATGATCTCTGGCATTAAATCTATGCCTCTTTATCTGCAAATGTGGGAGCATACTCAGCTGTGGGTCTGGTGTCTCCTGAGTGCCAATGGACCTGAGCACCAATAGATGTGGCCTTTATTTTTAAAAAATAGATCCTCTCCTAGACATGGGGATCAGATTGTGCTCTTCAGAGAGATTCCCAGTAGCAGGGTTCAAATTCTGCCTTCCTCTACTTCTAGTCATGGCAAATGTTCAGATAGAATGAAGAGTTATGACTTAGGAGCATGAGTGTCTGGTTTCCTGGATGCAGGTGCTCTCTGAATATTAAAGTCAAGGGTGAATGCATGTGTGCTATCTATGTCTCAGCCCCCATCTCTACCCTGGGGGGATAGCAACATCCTGCCACTGTCAGCTGGTACGGAAATGAAATAACAAATTTATGCAGGCATTTATCTGGAAGGTGGTAAGTATTCAACACATGCTTGATCCCAGTCAAGTTTTCTTTAAATGGATGATGTTTCATAAATTTCTTCACCGTTCCAGTTCTTAGGCTCCACATTGATACTATGAGGTCAGTAAAATCTAGTCCTGGGCTGTGGTGAGGATTAGCAGATAGTGATCTGTGGTCTGTAAATGTCTCTGCAGATGTGAGGATAGAGTTGTCAACAGGCTGTCAAAGGAAGAAGGGTGGTAGAAAGGCAAAATGCCTCCAGGGGAGGAAAGACCACCAAGATTTTTCTGAAGTTCAGTGAGAACAAGACCACCCTCAAAGTTGTGATAAGGTGAAAGGTCAGCAAGCTCATCATCCTGTCCTTTGTTTTTCTCTCCACCTCCACCTAAGGCTGTTTGAGACCACCCAGGGAGGGTAAATGGTGTCTTTGTACAGGGCTGATTAGAGAGAAGCAAGAAGCAACAGGACTTTGCCACCTTAGAATTCTGGGCTTAAGACTGCCCCACCAGTATTTCCTTTGTGTTTTTCTTTGACACCTCTTGAGCAAGTAGACAAACCAGGTATGTGACTCCTTTCTTTGTCTGCTCTTCAGTATCTTGGAACCTTGACTGTTCTGGGATGAGGCAACTATGCCTCTCTGGAATACTGCTCATGGTCTGCAGTCTTTTGCACTCATTTTCTGTGGCTTACTTGTGGCAAAGGCTGGCCCTGGATTTATGCCACTGCATGACTTGGAAGGTTGCAGCAACAACCATCACATCTTTCTTCCATTGGCTCTGCTGGGTGGAAATACCTAGAGTCACAGTCCCAGTACCTTGGGAGGCTGTTGGGGATAATGAACGATGTCACCCTACTGGATGAAAATGGAGGGTCCAGAAATCCCCTAAAAGGCCTGAGAAAATACAGGCAGGAGAAATAAATGGAATATCTGCTATCTTTCTAATATCTAATTTATTCTGTCAAATGATTTCCCTTCCACTTTTGAGGACCACATTTACAGCAGCTGTTTCTTGGTCTTCCTATTTGTAACAAGCAAGTCTTTTTATTTTTATTTTCATTTCTTCATCAGACCCTATATCTATATCTAGAGCCTTCTGGTAAACTGACAGCAGACTGTTCCTTTGTAGACATTTTATTCAGATTGGAGATGCTAGTTTTGTTCCCCTTCCTCTACAGTACTACTTCCCACCATCTCCTTGAAGGAAATCCCCATTCCTCGACTGCTGAAACATTCCT
>PVKC010051194.1:0-10466 GCA_004027635.1 Crocidura indochinensis
CTCATAATATCTAGACCTATATCTGTTCATAGGTTTTAAAATTCCCCTAAGAGGAGTTGGAGTGATAGCACAACAGATAGGGCATTTGTCTTGCATGCAGCTACCAAGGTTCGATCCTGGTATCTCATATGTCCCCTAAGCACAGTCACCAGTAATTAATTCTTAAGTGCAGAACCAGTAGTAATAACTGGTTTAACACAAAACCAAAAATTAATCACCTAATAGTTTTAATTATGAGAATACAAATATTGAGATTACTAGTGAAATGGGGATTAATCATATTGTTAGTCCCTGGAGAATAAAACTGAACACGAAGAATGAAAATTTTTGGTTTATTTGCTTATTGAACTAGTCCCAGAGGTTCTGAATTCACCAGAGCTAAGCCAGATGGGTGTCTGAGGAAGCTAGCAGTATTGGGTATGGATACCCACTTTGTGCCAGATACCCAATACAGCCCCCACTGAGCTGTGTCTCAAGCCCAGAGTGAAAATATTTCAGCACTATACATTTCGAACTCCCTGTTTTCATTAGAACCATAATAATATAGTCTATTTCCCAAGATTAAATGTGAAAGAAAATAAAATAATGACACCATTGGCATGATATATTGGAGATAATGGTAAAGCCCAAGATGTATCTTTAAAAAAACCCTATATCATGCATGAAGACATTTCTATAAAATACAAAAAAAATCAGAAATGTCTGTTAAAAATTCTCAGGAGAAAAACCCACTATGACAATGACCATGCTGGATGTGATCCCCAAACCAACCAACCAAACAAACCATTTTCTTCCCAAACCCATACTTTGGCAAGATGATGCAATAATCCATTTCAGGGTCCTTATCCTCACTGAGATGATCTGGTACAGGTTGCAACCAAAGGAGAAGGTGTGGCTAACTCGTAAAATGATGAACCAGATCCTGGTGAAGTGGTAGGAACCATAACTCTGAGGGTTGGTGTCTTTGAACTGCTTCCGATGTAGTAAGTTACTCTGGGGAAAAAAAACAATATTTCATTTAGTGGGGAGATCAAAAACACCCCACCAGGAAATCGAGTACTTTCCTTAACTCTTGTCTCCTCTTCTCATTTTTCCTTAGGATCCAAGATCTCTAATACTGTAGGCAACACGGAACAATATCTTCTCAGATGCAAATTTCCTGCTCTACACACAATAGCAGTGTCAGGGTCCCTCCACCAATGCCTCACGGTCTTTCCAAGCCCCCCAGCACCCACCTTGATGGTTCAGTAGACCATGCCCTGTAAGAGTATGTAGACTCCCTTCAAAATTTGTATGACTCATCATCTATGACTCACAGAAAGATTGCTCATGAAGAGGACCCAAGGATTTTTCCTAAGTCATAAAGGTCACTTTAAGCTGTGTAAGAGTTTATCAACAGCAGCAGCAGCTGTAGTTAGTAGCATTATTAAGTAAGTCCATTCAAAAATGTTGATAAAATATTTTAAAAAAATGATCATGACTTGAGGAATACATCTCTTCGCTGTAATCTGGAATTGTCTGCATCCCACCTTGGGATGAAGGTGCTCCTAGTGGGAGGGGAAGACTCATAAACAAAGGATTTGGAAGGCAATACAGAATCCCCAGTATTTCTAGGCTGAAGAAGTAGTACATTTCCCTTGCACATAACCAACCTGGGTTTGATTTCTCAGTACAGATACTTGTATTACTACCTGTTTAGCGACCATCTCTTCACCATACCTACTTTTCTGACTTTATGTTCTGTAATACATTGCAGTAGAGTGTGTAAATTACACAACCTATGCAAATTAAAACAAGTGCAAGTTTTCAGATCAATATTTCTCGTTATTTTACTTATTCAGAATACTGTATTGTCAAGTTAATCATGGGAATAACCATAGATTCTTTTCAGGTTCATTTGCTTTCCCCTTGGTGCTTTGTTGGTGTATAGAGGACTTCTGCTCCATCCTGGGTGATAAAATCAGCCCTCTGTATCTAGAGGTCTTAGTATCTGCACAATTCAAGGAGTTGAATTGTGATTATGTCTTTCTTCATGGTTCTTGAAGTTCTGTTCCCTCAGTGTCGTTTTAATCCATCTTCTATAGTTGGCGGTCCTGGTCTTTGTGCTGATCCTAGGAAGGAGCCTGGGAGAGCGTCTTTCGTTATGTTTCCAGAATCCCCTTTCCTTTGCAATAGTCTCAGACAGACCTCTGGAAGTAGGGATCATAGTTATTATGCAGGTCGTCGCTCATACCCTAGACTAGGGCTTTTTTTAATGGTCCCAGGATACATACAGTCTGGCCATGGTTCTGTCAGCCAGTCATCTGTAAATCGCGGTCTTGGCATTTGGATAGATCAAAGGGTGACAAGTCTTCTGATTTTGTCTTATCATTAGCTGGTGAGGTAGGATAATTTGCTCTTAGGTCCAACTGTTCCCATTTTTCTCGTTGTCAGGGTATCATATTAGGTGTGGCACTTGTTGGTGTCTGAGCACTATTAAGGATGTCCCGGTTGAAATTTGTTTCCTGTGGTTGTTGTGAAGCAGTGTGTCGTTTCTATGTCTGTGACCCAGAGTTCAAGACTGGACGGTTGGTGTCTAATCACCTGGGGTCTAAGTTTGGTCCCCGTGACATATTTTCAAGGTAGGAGATACCCCTGTATTGTAAACAAGTATGAGTTCTTATCCCTAATAATAAGAACTCATTTTTATACTTAAGATTTCCCCTTTTTTAGTGTGCCTTTGCATGGAGAGATGGTGCTATATTATATTGCTGGTGCGATTGAGGGTGGACAGAGAAGAGAACAAAAACAGATCACACCCCCCAAAAAAGATAAAAATAGAGATAAAAATATATGTGCTCAAGACAACACTTCCACAAATAAGCCACACTCTTGGCCTTGTTCTCTATCCTTTTTCTTTAGCAGTGCTGGCAATTTAATCCAAGGCCTCAAACACGCATTAACACACATATCAAGTAAATGCTCTACTGCTGAGCTCATCCCTGGCACATTAACAAAAAGGAAAGAAATTTAATATAATTAAATAAGAATCAATTTTCAAAAAATGTTGATAAAATATTGAAAAATGATCATGACTCAAGAAAAACACCTTTGCTTTGTTTTGTTTGTTTTGGGGTTACACCTGGAAGTGCTCAGGGATTATCTCTGGCTCTGTGCTCAGAAATCGCTCCTGGCAGGCACAGGCAACCATTTGGGATGCCAGGATTCAAATGGCCATTCGTCCTGGGTCAGCTGAGTGCAAGGCAAACGCCCTACTGCTGTGCTATCTCTCCAGTCCCAGGTAAGTATCTTTAAGAACAAAAACATGTCAAAAATGATTAAGATTGTATCACCTAAAATGTTGTATCAGAGACTAAAGAAATAGTAAAGTGAGGGGTCAGAGAGATAACATGGAAGTAGGGTGTTTACCTTGCGTGGAGAAGGATGGTGGTTTGAATCCCGGGATCCCATATGATCCCCGAGCCTGCCAGAAGTGATTTCTGAGAGTAGAGCCAGGAGTAGCCCCTGAGTGCTGCCGGGTGTGACCCAAAAACCAAAAATAAAAGAAATAGTAGAGTAAATAAAACACTAGTCTTCCAACTGGTCAACCAGGTTTTGATTTCCCCAGTACCCTGTACCCCACCATGAGTGATTCCTGAGTGTAAAAACAGGAATATGACCTGAGTCTGCTGGGTATGGCCTACACACACACAAAAAAATGAAATATTGTTTCATGAAATCAAAGAGTAAAAATTTTAAAAAGAAAGGCAAAGCTACTCCCTCTCACCACTCCTATTCAATATATTGCTGGAAGTTCTTGCCACAACTATTGGGCAATAAAAGTATATAAAGGGCATCCAAATAGGAAAGGAAGAATTCGAGTTCTCACTGTTTACAGATGACATGATACTAGATTTGAAAAACCTAAAGACTCTACCAAAAAGCTTCTAAAAACAATAGATTAATATAGTTACATAGCATTGGTGATGGGAATGTTGCACTGGTGAAGGGGGGGGCGTGTTCTTTATATGACTGAAACCCGACTACAATCATGTCTATAATCAAGTTACTTAAGTAGAGATATTAAAATAAAAAACAACAACACAGGGCCTGGGAGATAGCATGGAGGTAAGGCGTTTGCCTTTCATGCAAAAGGTCATCGGTTCGAATCCCGGTGCCCCAGATGGTCCCCCGTGCCTGCCAGGAGCAATTTCTGAGCATGGAGCCAGGAGTAACCCCTGAGCACTGCTGGGTGTGACCCAAAAACCAAAAAAAAAAAAAAAAAAAAAAAACAACACAAAAAGAAGTAAATGCTAAGTTTTGGGTGAGCAGAAAATTTGTAGGGATAGTAGTTGAGAGTCATGGACATTTTGGAAGGTATGGATATAGTAATAATGTATATCAATATCATAAATTTTTAAACTACTATAATGTACTAAACTATATAAATAAAATAAAAATTAACAACAAACTTACCTTTTGTAAAAGATAATTTGTATTGAGACCAATGTGAATTACAAGTCTTTCACAGTTATAGTTAAGGTAAGTACATAGTGACAGTGAATTAGGGCAATTCCCACCACCAGTTTTGACCTCCCTCTGCCCCTGTTCCTAGCATGTATCCCATATCTCCACCCTTAGACCCCTGTACTGCTAGTGTAAAAGGTCCCTTTTGTGTATAGTTTGTTTGGGTCTTATTGTCTATGACTTTCTGATCCCTCTTCCACTTTGAACACTCAAGTCTTGGGGAGTTCCCATCTCGCTGGTATCAGAGTAACAACAATTGAACATAAACTGGCAATTGGACATGTGCCCCAGTGGTACTGAAATTCTGTACCTGTGAAGAGATTCTACTAACACCTTCCCAGTCTAGTACCCCAGAGGAAGTTCCTTTATCTGTCAGCTGCCACATTATAATGCCCTGTGCCTGATGACCAGGAAAGCAAAGTGTCTTGGGCCATAGGACCAAGATGTCATGATCACATAAGACTTTTAGTGATGAAAAGGCCAGGTGATACTTTTCTTTATGTTTCCTCTCTCCTCTTTCCTCATCCTCAAATCCCAACTAACTGTTCCTAATACTAGTGACTGGTTCCACTCACAACGCCTAGAATCAGAAACTTCTGGAGAATTTCAATGGGAAAGAAAAAAACCAACTGAACTCAAATCTTGACTATGTCAGGACAGTGTGGATGCTTCTACTAGAATCTCATTAAGTGAAGCTGTGAGTGATGAACTCAGCTCATCCTATCTGGATACAAGCCTGAAGATATTCAAGATTCACTGCTCTGGGGTATTACTTTTCTTTCCCTTGGAACTGACATGGCTGACAGAGTTGTGACCATTCACACCAAGTTTGATACTATTGTTCCTACATAACAAACCTTCTATTCTGTTCTCACAAGCTCCAGTGCACTTACTTGGGTTTCTATAAAGATGAGCGTGTCATGAACTCCATGACCAAGCTTGAGGTCCAGAGTGCTTGTCCAGAGTGAGTTCCCAGACAGACCTTCTGCACTGGTGACATTTTCCCTCAATGTAGTCATTTTTGATGTGAAGGCCAATTGCAGTCTTCATGTGCCTCCTGTGGCTAAGAATAGAGGAAAAGAGCAGGAGATCACCGATGCTCAGCAGATGGAGCACTGGAGCATGGAAGACAGAGAGCAAGTAGTCTAGGGAGTTGGAAAGTATAAAATTAAAGATAACACACAGGAAGAAAAGATATTACAAACTCCTCTGAATCCTATGCATCATGACTTTTTTAAGCTAAAAAGCTTCAGGGTAATATCAACAATGAGAATAAAAAGATCGTTGGTGTTGGGTTGATAGTATAATGGGTAGGGCACTTACCTTGCATGTGGCTGACTTGGGATCAACCCCATGCACCATGTATTGTGGGTCCCAAAGTAAACCTTGAGCGCTACTGGGCATGGCCATAAAAACTAAATTTTTATAAATAAAAAATAAGATTCTTGAATCAATATAATGAAAATCATCAGCTAGATGATAATTATCATCTGATGGGTGCAAAGAGAGAATAATTTGAGCAATAGCAAAAAGACACAGTAAAAGTCTATGACCTCCTCACTTACAAGATGTCCCAGAGTGCAGGAGACAGTGTCAGAAGCAAGACTGGGGGTTTCCCTCAGGGGGGAACTCCTCCACTGTGCCATTGTAGAGATTGAGTAAACCAACCTGAGCATAGTGTCATTTCACACAAAACATTGAAAGACCCATAGTTATTGCAAATTCTATGACCGATGCTACATTTTAAGTTAAAACGCTCTGGTAAAACTGGGGCATTCTTGGTAATCCAACATGAAACACAGAAAAAGGAAATAACATTGCATTGTCTAAGTAGTTGATTATAAGTGGGAAAGGAAACATGCAAATAAAAACCATTTAAAGTTAGCAAAACACAATAAGCACTTAAAACTCCACTTGCTACCCTATAATTGGAATTTTGATAATAGTATACCTTCACTTCAACATAGCAGACTGTAAGACTTTTTATCTTTTGACAGATCTTTTCAGGGGGTTGCACCAGTGTTCAGGGCTTACTCCTGGCTTTGCACTCAGTAATTACTCCTGACTGGCTCAGTGTCCATGTTGGGTGCCAGGGATTGAACCCAAGTGTGCTGCTGCATGCAAGGCAAATGCACTACCCACTATATTATCTGTAGGGGACCTTCATCAACCCATATCAAATTATTCCCCGATTTAAACAATAGGAGTTTTCCATTTCTGCCACAGTGACTTTTTATTTATATTCATTTAATACATAACTCAGTTCTAATTGAACCCTTCTAATTTTAGAGTTTATAGGTTTTAGTCTCTGAACATCAGTTCATTAATGAGAGAGACTATTCATTAAAAAATCATTACAGCAGAGCCTGAGTGAAAGCACAGCCGTAGGGTGTTTGCCTTGCATGCGGCCAACCCCAGATGAATCCTTGTTCGATACCTGAGCCTGCCAGGAGCAATTTCTGAGCACAGAGCCAGTAGTAACCCTGATCACTGCCACATGTGACCCCCCAAAAAAACAAAAAAAAATAATCATTAACAAGTCCAGAGTGATAGCACAGTAGTAGGGCATTTGTCTTGCATGAGGCCAACCCAGGACAGATCTAGATTCAATTCTCAGAATCCCATGTGGTCCCCTGAGCCTGCCAGGAGCAATTTTAGAGTGCGGAGCCAGGAGTAACACCTGTGCATTGTCGAGTATGGCCCCCAAACAAACAAAAAGTCATTAAAGATAGCGAGATAGCTCAAGAGTCTAAGCACATACTTTGCATGCTGGAGTCTGAGTTCAATCCCTGACACTGCATGGTCCCCTAATATCATCAAAAGCAACTTCGTATTAAGCCAAGCTGGAAGCAGCTACTGGGTATGATGTCCAAACAAGATAAAATTAAATCATTAACCAAAGAAAAAAATATGCAGTGCTAAAGAGAAAGTACAGTAGTTAGGGTGCTTGCCTTGCATGTGGCTGACCTAGGTTTAGTTCCTGACATAGCCTATAATTCCCTGAGCACTGCCAGGAAGTAACTCCTTTGTTCAGAGCCAGGAATTATCCCTGAGAATCACCAGATGTGGTCCAAAAAGCAAAAAATATCAAAAAGGAAAGAAAAGAATGTACATATACTTACATCTTTCTCTTCAGACAGGCTGTCACTATTTTTTTGCATGATTTACATAGTTAAGCCTTGATGACCTTGGCACAAGAAAGATATTACAGCTGGTAGGGTGCATGTGTCTTGCATGCAGTCAACCCAGGTTCAATCCCCAGCATCTTATATGGTCCCCTGAGCCCACCAGGAGTGATTTCTTAGCTGCCAGGTATGCTCCCCCAAACAAACACAAAATGTAATTCTTCAAATACTAAATTTGTCTAGAACATTATATCACATAGAATCATCACATTTCATCATGATACGAGGAAAAAACAACTGCTAAACATTCTGTGTATCATGTTAGTGGGTGCAACTAACATTGTTCAAATCTTTCATCATGAAAAGCAGCATTTTATTCCTAGTACATGCCAACCACTGAGAAGACCACTATTTCCATGCATCATTTTCATAAATCCTTCAAGAACCATGTGAGGTAGACACCGGCCAGGCAGCCAACATAATTTGCTAGTATTATGAACTTCAGAGAAAGTGCTGGAAGTTCTGTCCTGAGAAAGTGAGTGAGTTGCCACTGACAATGTCCAATATCTGGCCAATTACCTTTGATGCAACTCTTTGAAATCAGATTATTCTATACACAGGGTGAAGGGGAAGGAGGAAGGTATAGGGGAAGTTCTTAGAGTTATATGAAGAATCTCAATGTTGTCACAAAAATGAAACTTCCAGTTTGACGTGCTTTAAATTAAAGAAGTTTCTAAACTGAAAGGAAAAACTTGAGGGGATACAGCAGCCCTCTCTGAAAATTCAAGGACTGTTTTGAGAAAGTGGGTTTGGAACTTTACAAAACTGTCGGTACTACTGAGACTGTTTAAGGCTAAAGATAGTACAGAGGGCAAAGTGCTTGCCTTGTCCATAAAGCACCTGGATTTGATCACTGGCACCATGTTTGGCCCCTTGAGCCCCAACGAGATTGACCCCAGAGGCTGTGCACAGCACAGAGTAAGCCCCCAAAAGAGAAGGATGTTTAGATCAATGTTTTCAATCGATTTCAAGCTATAACTAGTCTTCTTCTGACCTGGTTTCCTTCCTCTAGCTAGCCTGAATGTCTTGCCTTGCTTTATGCCCTGGTCTTCCATTTACAAGAGTTTCAAATCCTAAATGTCTAACATGGGACATATAGCACCATAAGTTTGGAAATTTCTCTTTCTCTTTGAACATCTGATACAGAAATAAGTGAGCTCAGAATTCCACCTGGCTTCTTCACCAGGGCATCTCTGTAAAGAACCAATCCTCTGTCTCCTGAATATCAAGTTGGATTCCAGGGCTGTATAGAATCAAGTCCCCAAACTTAAGTACAAATCCAGGGATCCCACGTTTCAACTGATCTCTCTCTCTTCTCTCTCTTTCTCTCTCTCTTTCTTCCTCTCCCTCCCTCTCTTTACCTCCCTCCCTTTTTCTCACTCTCCTTCTCCCTCTCTCTCTCTCTCCTCACTTCTGTCTGCTCTCTGTCTCTGTCTTTTTGTCTGTGTCTCTTTAAGGGTGCATTTGTCTCATGCTTTACCATACCTGATCCACGTGTTTTTATTTCTCTCCATACCCAGCATACCAAATTCACTGTAGTTTCAGCATTGGTCCATGCTCCTCTGATTAGAGAAAATGTCCTTTCTTCTCTGTCACATCACCACTCCTTCCTCCAGCCTGGTTCTTTCTTAAATTCATTCAGTTCATTGTTTTTCCTTCCCTTCGCTGCTCCTGTTGCCATGCAGAGGTTCCACACACATGCTGGATCATAGCTCATACCTGGGTTGTGGTAATTGCCAGGCAGTTGCATCTTGGAGCTAGTTTCATGTATGCTGGCTGGCTGGAGACTAGCTAATTCTGCTGCAGTGCATGACACATTCTGGTTATTCTGTTTGTCAGGGGTTCCCAGGGCTCACACATGTGCTTGTCTGGGGTGGTATTCCTAGTGGTGATGTTTAAACAGCTTTCACTACAGAGCTCACCTGGAATTTTACATTTTAGTTGTATGTAGGGGAGGAGAGGATGAGAACAGAGAAAGGAGAGGAAGGGAGATAGTCTTCTGGGGTAAGGGTCATGCCCATTGTAGTTGGTGAGTGGGTGCTGGCCTAATTTTGGGTGATCTCAGGGTTGTCCAAAAATGCAGCAGCCAGAAAGACAACCAGTCGCAAAGAAAGCAACTCCAAAATGCTCACCAAGTAAATTCCTTGCTATGGAGCAGCTCAGAGGTAACTCAGAGGAAGAACAAGAAGAGAAACTTGAAGTATGTTCTAAGCTCTGGGGTGGGCATGCAAGACACCCCACTAAAATGAAGAGTGGCTCAAATCCAATTTTGATAAGTCTCTCAGAGCCAGAAAGGGGGACAGAACAGCCAGAGACAAATGCCATTTCCTCATTGCCCATCACTTACTTGTTATCCCTCAGTAGCTTTCAGAGTCGGCACCACCAACCGCAAAATTAAAATTAGAATCACTACAGTGACCAGAAAATCCTTCAAGGCTCTGTTTCTGTGTGAAGATCTAAGGCAGCGGGAGGAAGGAAAGAGAAAAGACGCCCCCTTTGTTCCTTTCATCCCCCAAACCTCAAAATGGCCTTTTAGTCAAAGGCAAGTCTCTAATCTTTGAGTTTTAATTAGCTGTTCACAATTCATAAAGTATCAGGAATTAAAATGCTGATACCTCATTCTCCTGAGAAACGGCACACAATTAACCTCTTTTTTCTGGTCAAAGACGGAAGCTGTGAAAGGGTAATGACAAAACTAATCTATTCTGCTAGCAAGGCTGTGTCAGGGTGCTGAGTATGGACCCCACACTATTCCTCCTAAGGAAGACCCCCCCC
>PVKC010051195.1:0-10457 GCA_004027635.1 Crocidura indochinensis
ACCCAACAGTGCTAAGGTTCTACTTTTGGCTCTGTATTCAAGCCAGGGGTCATTTCTGGCTTGCCTCATGGGACCATATCTGGAGCCAAGAATCAAATTGAGGTCTGTAGCATGCAGGACAATTGCCTTAATTATGTACTATCTCTCCTGCCTTGTCCAACATATTTCTTTGCATTCTCAGACTTGACTTTTTAATTATTTAAGTTCCTTTACAAAACAGGTTCCAACTTTTTAATTAATTCTAATTTATCAAACTTAAAAAAAATCTGATTGTGATTTCAAATAGAAGAATCTTTTGTCTTGTCCTATTTGGGGAAATATTTTATTGTTTCACATTTTCATTGAAGTTTGTGGTCCATTTTGTGTTATGTTTTGTACATGGTATGATATTGAGATCAACTCTTTGTTTTGTTGCTTTTTTGACCTGTGGGTGTCCAATTGCTCAGGCACCATTTATTGAAAAGGTTATTTTCCCTCTATTGAGTTGTTTTTGCACCTTAGTCATAGATCAATTCAGCATATTTGTGCGAGTCTATTAGTGGATTCTTGCTTTCATTTATCTTTGTGTTTCATCCTCTGTCAATATTACACCATCATGATTTTTGTGGCTCCATGTTAAAATCAAGTAAACGGATGCTTTCTACTTCACTCTTTCTTTTCAGTTGTTTCTAGAAATTTTAGTTCTTATGTCTTTCCATAGACATTTTGTTTTTTCCTTTGCATAAAAAAGACTGGGATTTGGATAGAGTCTAATTAATCTCTGTATTAAATTAAAGAAAAAGAACATCTTTGGGGGGAATTTGTTTAGGGGCCAGACCTAGTTGTGCTCAAGGTTTACTCTTGGCTCTGTACTCAGGACTTGTGGGGAATGATATTGGGTATCAGATATCAAACCTGGGTCAGCTGTATGTGAGGTAAGCATCTTCCTTACTCTCTGTACTTCTGCTCCATCCCCAGAATGAACATCTTTAATCATCTTTGTTGTACCTTCTAATTCATGAACACCAATGTCTCTCCTCTTAATTAGATCGTGCTAATTGCTTTCATTCATATTGTGTTGTTTTCAGCTTGTACATAGTGTGTTTGCTTTGTTAGGTTTACACCTAAGTAAGTTTGGAAAAGAGTAACTATTAATAGCACTGTATTTTGATTTTTGGGTTTAATGTGTTCATTGCAAGTAGATGGGGGAAATAATTTATTTGTGTGTGTTTATTTTGTATCCTGCAGCATAGATGAACCCAGCAGCTGTTGAACTCAGTTTTGGAAATTTTGGGGAGAGAAGCTTTGCGATTTTCTTTATACATAATTATTTCCCCTGCCAATTGGGACAGTTTCATTTCTTCCTTTCCAATTGTATACATGTTATTACCTTTTCTTACCTTATTGCACTGGATAGGATATTTAGTACTAGTTGAATTCTAGTGATGAGAGAAACTATATTTTCCTATATTCAGTATTGGGGGGGAATATGTAATTTTACATTAGTAATTGTAGGTTTTTTTTTTTTGCAGTTATTCTTTATTTGGTTAAGAACACTTTCCTGTTATTATTTATTCAAGATTTTTATCTTGTTTGAGCATGAATTTTTGTCAAAGGCTGTTTCTTCCATTGATTGATATAATTATATGTTTCTTCTTTTTTTAGCCTGTTAGTGTGGTACATTACTTTGATTACATTCTGAGTATTGAGCTAGTGTTGCATTCCTAGATTAAACTCCATTTGGTCATAGTGTGTAATTCTTTTATTGTGTTGTTGAATTCTATTTGCTGGTTATGTTAAGAGGTTTTGTGCCTATTTCTTGAAGAAGATTGGCCTACAGTATTCTTTATGTGCATCGTTTTTGTCTAGTTTGGTATCAGAATCATACTACCTCTATGAAATGAAAGTTGGTAAGAAAAACTGAAAATATTCACTTCTTTACACTTGTTTTGAAAATAGTAGTGTGAAATTGATGATAATTCTATATATATTTGGAAGAATCCCCCAAGAAGGTATTGGCACCTAAAGATTTATTATTTTCTTATAAATTCAATTTCTTTAATATTTATGGGGATATTTAAATGATCTATTCTGTATTACATTAGTCATGGTTGTGTGTTTTCTGAGGAATTGCTTCATTTTATTTTAGTTGTCAGTGTATGTGTGTATAATTGCTGACAGTATACCAAATATTTTTAATATCTGTATGGTCTCTAATGATGACCCATATTTTGTTTCTGATGTTGGCAAATTGTGTCTTCTAAATGTTTCTTCATAATTCTTACTAAAGATTTGTCTGTTTCATTGATCTTGACAGAGATGGTTATTTGTATATTTGATTTTATGTTCATTTATTTAGGGCCTACACCTGGTTTCGCTCAGGGACTTCTCCCAATATTACCCCTGATGGTACTCAAGGAACCATGCAGTGCTGGGAATTGAATCTGGGATACTGGCAGGCAAAACACATATTTAGCCCTTCAAGGGCTTCATTCACCTCTCTTCATTCCTCTTTTATAATATTTTTTCTCCCTCCCTTTCCCTTTGTTCTTGTTGGTGTCATAGTGAACAAAAGTCACACATACCTGAATACGATGCTTACACAGTTTTGTTTCTGTGTTCACCGGGGGTTGTACATCAGGATGTGGTTCTTGCATACCCAGTTGAGGTTTGGCTTCCTTCATGATATTGCTTACATATTCATGCACACACTTTAGCTTTAAGAGGCATGTTCTGTTTTTATGCTCACAGGGACTTCTATGTGTACAAGTACATCCTCACCAGGAATTGGGCTTCCTGCCATGATGCTGATTTATGTTTTTCAGTTGTGGTGCTCACTGGAGGTTGCTTACCTTAGCGTGGTACTTGCACAATACTCATGGTGCCAGGGATCTTAGGCAGTAGAGCCATCAGGATTATATTTAGTAATACAGTGACACTGGGAACCAAACTCATGACGATATGCTGACTAAGTGGCATGCACAGCTCCTGAGTGAATTCTCTGGGCCCAATTACTACTTGTTTTGTTTTGAACTTTATTTAGTTATGCTCTTATCTTATTTTTATTCTCTTCTGTTTTCTTTGAGTCTAATTAGATCTTTTCCTCTACATTTATAGGGTGATCACAGATGATTAATTCAAGACTTTCCCTCTTTTCTGATAGTATTTGTTGCTATCAGTTTCCCTGTTGGTACTGCTTTGGCCATATTCCACAAATTTTAATACTTATTTGTTTTACTTTCTTACCACCACTAGACTTTTATAGAAATAAATCTTGGGAATTCCTGCTGTAATTTGTGAATGATTAAAAAAATATGTTGTTTGATTTCCAAGTGCCTGAAGAATTTTCTGTTCAATATTTTTGTGTGTGAATTTTAAATGGATTCCATTGTGGTTAGGGGGCATCATTTACATGGCTTTATTGGAAATTCATGGAAGGCTGTTCTGTTTCAGGAAATTTCCTATTTTGGTTATCTTTTCCATAGACACTTTGACAGAATATGTTGAATGGTGTGTTCTACAAAATGCCTGTCAGAGCTGTTTGTTGAATGGCATTGTTGAATTCTTTTGTATCCTTGCTGGTTTTCTCTTTAGTAGTCCTGTCAGTTCCAAGAGTGGAGTGTGGAGATCCTCAGCTAGAACAGTGTTTTTTGCCTTTTTATTTATCCTTCAGTGCTATCGGATTGACTTCATAGAGTTTTTAATCTCTGTTGGTGGGTTAAACCGGTTCTTTAGGGTCACTCTCTTCTCAGAATGCTGACTCTCTTGTCATTATATGTTTTTTTTCATTTGTCAGTTTTCTTTACCTTGACATCTACTTATTTGACATTAACATGACTATTTCTGCTTTCCACATATTAAAATTTGTATTGTGTATATATTTTTATCCTTTTTCTTTCAGCCTCCTGATATAATCATATTTAAAGTGAGTTTATTATAGTGTATAAGCCAGGTTTTATGTATACTATTTTTAATTAAATTATCTATACCATTTACATGTAATGTGATTGCTGAAATAGTTGTGACTTAAAGCTGTTATTTAAATTTTTTCTGTTTGAGTCCTCTCTGTGTTCTCCTGTTTCATCTAGCTTATTGAATGTTTTTTATAATTCCATTTTGGTTTTTATTTTTGGCACCTAATGGTGTTCAGGGTGTACTCCTGGCTCAAGTATCACTCCTGAAGTAGCTTAGGGGACCATAAGTAGAGGCAAGGATTGAGCCTGAGTGGGCTGCATGCAAGATTGGGCCATATCTACGGCACTATTGCTCTGACCTCATTGATAATGCTTTTGAATATACTTGTTTGTATAGCTTTTTACATGGTTGATCAACATACTTTATGTGCATAATTTACCACAAGTGAGTGCTATCATTGTTTTATAGTTACAGTAAAGTATGGAAATTTTGCCTCCCTTTACATATTTTTTCCTTTCCTACCCTGTCAAATAACTTCTAAATGTATAAGTTTCTCTATTTCAAAATGTCTATAGGTTTTCTAAATGTATGTAGGCTCTCTACATACAGTTAGAACCACACCAGACAATGTTTTAAGCTCATTTTCAATTGTCAACCTTAATTCAAAACATGTAAAAATATCTATTGAATTTACTCTTTATGTGTGTGAGTGAGCAAGAGAGAGGAGAGTTAATTTAGAAGTCACACCTAGCAGAACTCAGAGCTTAATCCTGTACAATTTCAGGAGACCATATGAGGGTTCTAGGGCTAGCCACATGCAAAACAAGCATCCTGCTTACTGTTCTACCTGTCTGGACTCAGGGCATCACTCTTAGTGGTATTCAGATGACCATATAGGGTACCAGGGAGTGAAGTCAGGTTGGCTGCATACAAGACAATATCTTACCAAGCTATATTGTCACTCCAGCTCCTTCAGTGAGGTTTTCTTTCTCTATTTTTGTCCTGTGGTTTCCTTCCCTGAGACTTTTTCTGCTGATTATATTTTGATCTTTAAAATATTGTTTTATAGGAACTCTAATTCACTGCTGGTGGGAATGCTATCTAGTTCAGCCTTTATGGAAAACAATATGAGATTCCTCAAAAAACTGGAAATTGAACTTCCATGTGATCCAGCTACATGGATATACCCTAGGAACACAAAAATACAAATCAAAAATCCTTTCCTCACACCTATATTCATTGCAGCACTCTTTACAATAGCCAGACTCTGGAAACAACCAAGATGCCCTTTAAACAGACGAATGGCTAAAGAAACTGTGGTGCATATACACAATGGAATATTGTGCAGCCATCAGGAGAGATGAAATTTTCCCATGCGTAGTTGTACATAGAATCTATTATGCTGAGTGAAATAAGTCAGAAGGAGAGAGACACAGAATAGTCTCACTCATCTATGGGTTTTAAGAAAAATTAAGGACATTATTGTAATAACGCCCAGAAACAATAGAGATGAGGGCCAGAAAGACTGGCTCACCATAAAGAATGGTGAGTGCTGCTAGGGAAATAACTACACTAATAACTATAATGACAATCTTAATGAGTGAGAGAAGTAGAATGTCTGCCTTGAATACAGGCAGGGGTTGGGAAGGAGAGGGGACATTGGTGGTGGGAATGTTGCACTGGTGAAGGTGTATTCTGTTTACGACTGAAGCCCAACTACAATCATGCTTATAATCATGGTGCTTAAATAAATATTTTATATTAAAATAAAAAATAAGAAATATAAAAAGTCATTTGCATTATTCCCAAAAGAAAATATCCTTTTGTTATGTATATATACATACACACTGTATGCATATACAATATATCTTCTTGCTGAGATTTTTTTTGGGGGCCACACCCGGTGGTGCTCAGGGGTTACTCCTAGCTGTCTGCTCAGAAATAGCTCCTGGCAGGCACGGGGGACCACATGGGACACCGGGATTTGAACCAACCACCTTTGGTCCTGGATCGGCTGCTTGCAAGGCAAATGCCTCTGTGCTATCTCTCCGGGGATTTTTTTTTTTTTTTACTTTACCGAAACTTTTTATTTTTCCATGTTATTCAAGTAAGCAAGTTTACAATTGTTCATTAGATCATGTTTACCACCACTCCTTTATATTATTATCATTTTGGTGTTGTCATCTATTAGAAGTTATCTTCTTAAATCTAAGTTTATGATCGTTCTAGTTCTTGGTATGCTTTTTCATTGAGCCTTGGGGATTTCAATATTATGTTTTTTTTTTTTTTTGTTTTTTTGTTTTTGTTTTTGGGTCACACCCGGTGATACTCAGGGGTTACTCCTGGCTATTCACTCAGAAGTCGCTCCTGGTAGGCACGGGGGAACCGGGGGATCGAACCGTGGTCCGTCCTAGGTTAGCACAGGCAAGGCAGGCACCTTACCTCCAGCGCCACCGCCCAGCCCCCCAATATTATGTTTTGGGTTCTAGAAATAATATTTATCTTGTCTTTATTTTTTCCACCCAGGGATCTGTGTCATGTTACTGGAAGGTCGAGGTGTATTTCCCATTTGCCTTTCAGCCTCCCTCCACACATGAGAGGGTCTTCATTCCTGATGGACAACAGTTTAGCTCCACACTGTTTTCTCTTGCTGACACATGGGGTCTGTCACTTATCAAGGGGCAGTGGTGCAGCTGCTCACTCAGTCTCCCCTCACCTTTCCCCCAGGCAGAGAAGAGTGTTTCCTTTTTTGCTTCTAGGTCAGGGAAGAAGTTTACCTTCCTCATAGGTTTTTATTTGATATTGAAGGCAGGAGGCCAACTTTGACTCAGCAAGCCAAGTTTGTACTTGGCTTTTCTTGTATCACTGATGGTGATGTCAGGGTGTCTTACGAGAGCCTTGAGAGAAAATTCTCTATTTACTCTAAAGTTGTAGCATGAGTTGAAGAGAAGCCATGTTTTATTTTCTTCTGTGTGGTTTGACCAGAGTACAGAGGTTCATGTCTAAAGATTTTGTGATTTTGCTAAGGTTCTCCTTTCTCTATCTTTAATTATAAAGAACAGGTAGTGTGTGTGAGTTTTTGTGTGTGTGTGTGTGTGTGTGCACGCATGTGCGTGTTTAGTTTTGGTTTTGGCCACACCCAGTGATGCCCAAGATTTACTCCTAGCTATGATCTTAGGAACCACTCCTAGCAGGCTCAGGGGGTCCAGATGGGGTGCCTGGGATTGAACCCAGGTGTAAAGCAAGCCTGCCCACTATACTATCTCTCTGTAATGGGATGTCTGGGATTGAACCCATGTGTAAAGAAAGCCTGTCCACTACAATATCTCCTGTATTTGTGTGTGTTTAAATAGTGTACATTGACATTTTTAGGTTGCTGGCTTCTTTATATGAGGATAGAAAGAATCCCCAAGAAGTTGACTTGCATTATTCCTGGAGCCAAAGTTTCCCAGCTGATCTGCCTCCTTTCTACCTTTCCAAGTTGTGTTTTATAGACAACATTCAGAATGTTATTTTACTCCATAGGAAGATTAGGCAAAAGCACATCTGTGCCTTCTTCCCAGGAGTAAAGATCTATTTGTAGCCTTTTGTTTGGATTTTTTTAAAAAAAAATTTTTATTCATTTATTTTGCTTTTGGGGCCATACCTGGTGGTGCTCAGGGAATTTTCCTGGTTCTGCACTCAGGACTCACCCTATACAGGCTTCAGGGATCATAGAGAGATGCTAAGGATAGAACCCAGGTCAGTCAGTTGCAAGGCAAATACCCTACTCACTGTACTATTGCTCTAGTCCCAGATTATAATTTTTATCCTATTTAATTAATTAAAGAGTTTAAAGTCAATTTAAGTGGAAAGCTATTATTGATATCACTAGGTTTAAGTTTATTATATTGCTCTTTATTTCTTCTGTCTTTATTGTCTTTTATTTTCTATATCCTTTGGACTATATTGGATATATTTTAAATTTTCATTTAATCTTGCCTGTATCATTAACTGTAGCTTTATTTTATATTACATTGGGGTTTATAATAACTTTTCATCAGCACAGTTTAGTTGCTAATGTTATTATACTACTATAATAATAATAGTAATAATAATACAAAACATATCAATAGTATACTTTTCTTTCTCCCTTCCTATAATCGTACTCATTAGTTATAAACTTCATACTCCATTGCTCTTACTTTTGCTCAATTATTTTCTAAGCATACTTAAATAATAAGAAAACATGTACATTTATCTCCATAATTATCACTTGCTCTTTATTTCCTTCTTAGATCCACATTTCATCTGATGTTACTTTCCTGATACCCTTAAGATTTCTTCTTGTGGGTTTGGCTAGAGATAGATTATTCTGGCTCTTTGGGATCTCAACATGTTTAGATCATTGTTGTCTAAGGAAAGAGATTTTTTTCCTGGAATTCTCTAGGCTTCTGCAATTCTAGGCTTACTTCTTTTTGGCTGTGCTCAGGATTTACTACTGGGGATCATACTGAGTGGCAGTCTGTTGCATGCAAGGCAAACACCTTACTTGCTATATTATTACTTTGACCCCAAGGCTTACCTTTTTTTAGTTGTTTTTGTTTTTGGGGGGAGAACACCTGGTGGTGCTCAGGGCTTACTCCTGGCTCTGTGCTCTGAGATCATCACTCCTAGTCATATTCTGGGAACCATCTGGAATGTTGAGGATCAAACTTGGGTTGTGTGCCTGCAAAGTAAGTGTACTCTACCATCTGTATTATCACTCTGGCCCCAAGGCTTAACATTTTTAAATTATAGAATTTTAGTGCTTTTGCTCCTAGTCATATTAACAGATTTGTTTCCAATAACAAGTGAGGGCTGGAAGAAGAGGAGGGACAAAGGGGAAGGAAGCACATGCCAGAAGTGTGGAGTTCTGAGGGAGTGAATGTGCTTAAGGACTGGGTGGTCTAGATAGGCATGACAGGCAAAGGGCAGATCCTACCCCACCATTGCCAGGTTGCCCACCCCCATAGTCAGAGAAAAGAAAAATGCTCATGAAAAGTAGTGGTCAACTTATTTAGTGGTAGGAAGCAACCCCCTTGGGGGTCACATCACTGAATGTGGGAGTCGGGTCAGGAAAAATGGATACAGTAAAAGGTTTCTGAACCCACCCTGAAAAATGAATTCAAATTCAACCACATCCTAGATCTGCCATGTTCCTTCCTCAGGCTTTGCCACTGCCCCAGCTTCCCAGGCACATCCTCTGCTCTAAACATGCTGCTTGTCACCTACCCAGCCTTCCCTCCACCTGCTCTCTCCCTCTTGATCCTCCTCCCTCAATCCTCTTTCCACCCCATCTCTCTTTCTCTGACCAGGCCAGAGGGGCACTCCTCCATGCTGTCTTCCCTGTCTTCCTGAGTTCATACCAGTGTGACTCAGAGAATCTGCCTGCCACCTTCATCTCTCCTTCTGCTGAGACCTGGAACCCCACTTTGTTTTAGCTGCTAAGGATCTGTCCACTGAGGGTGTGAATGAAGAGGCTGTAAAAGCATGACCTGTTTGTGTGGTTGTCCCCATGTCTGCCAGGATCTGGTGAAGACAATTCTGAGTCCTTGGCATATCTTACTGTCTTTGCAGACTCCACCCCCAGGAGGTTGTAAACCATAGGGGGTGTGCAGCATCAGTGTCACATCAGAAGTAGCAGGTGTTGGCTATGCAGTGGGTGATGTGGGAGACACCACCAGCAGGTGAAGTGCTGCCGATGGCCTCAAGCCAGGAAGGTAGGTGGCAGAGAAACAGGGAGGGAGTCCCATGGGGCTCTTCTATTTATTTATGCATTTCACGCTGCTAAAGACTAAACTCAGGTTTCCTGCATGCTTGAGCATTGTGTCACATTCCTGACCACTGGACCCAGTGATTTGGGGGCCACAAAAGAGGGGGCCCAATTAACTCAAGTTCCCAAAGACTGCATGACAGAGCTAGTGTAAGGTCATGCTCATGGGGAATGGAGGGGCAGGAGGGATGAGGAGACTAGCTCTCAGGTGGGCTCTCAGCTTAGCACTGAGGGTAGGCAGGGGTATATTACAGAATTTTCTGACCCAAGAATGAGAAACCACTGAGCCCCAGAATGTTTCTGCTGTTGTCCTAGATCCCACAACAAGTTCAGAGCTCCCAGAATGCCCCCAGCTGGGTCCTTGCCACAGACCTCAATCTCATGGATGCAACAGTCCTCTGTGGATGGGTTCAATGCTTACTATTTCTGGTGGTAGAAGACTCTTGTCCCGAGTCCCTGGGCTGCTCCCCAGTTCCCTGGACTGGAAGTTCAGTTGGGTGGGGATACTCAGGAAACTGATGTGTGTGATGGTAGGAGCGCAGGATAGAGAGGGAGAAAGGATTTATGCTCCTGATTATGCCACCCGCTCTGTTGTCGGGGGCAGCGGGTGTGACAGGAACATGGCATGCCAATAAAGACAGGCTTTATGGCCCCACTGACAATGGGGGCCGGAGTGTCTCCTCCGCAGGAGATAAAGTCGGGGGAGATGGATTAGACTCTGTCAGGATCTCAAGTCAGCCGGGGAGCCAGAATCTCTGTTTAGCACATC
>PVKC010051196.1:0-10454 GCA_004027635.1 Crocidura indochinensis
GGTTAAAGAAACTGTGGTACATATACACAATGGAGAGATGAAGTCATGAAATTCTCCTATACATGAATGTTAATGGGATACAATATGCTGAGTGAAATAAGTCAGAGGGAGAGACACAGATACAGAATAGTCTCTTTCATCCATGTGTTTTAAGAAAAATAAAAGAACTCAGCACTGAAAATGGAGAAGCTAACAAGCAAGGCACTCCTCCTTTAACAATTGTGCAAACCACAGTATTATAAAAGAGAGTGTGAGAGAGGGAACAATTTGCATGCCCTAGAGCAGGAGTCCTCAAACTTTTTAAACAGGGGCCCAATTCACTGTCCCTCAGACCATTGGAGGGCCAGACTATAGTAAAAACAAAAATTACGAACAAATTCCTATGCACATTGCATACATCTTATTTTGATGTGAAGAAACAAAACGGGAACAATATGTGGCCCGTGGGCCGTAGTTTGAGGACCACTGCCCTAGAGCAAGGCAGAGGCAGTGGTGGCTGTGAGAGGGAAATGGGAAACATCATCAGCATTGATAGGAAGGGTACACTGGTAAAGTATAGTGTACATTTTGTGGCTTAAAATCAACAATAAAATATTCTGCAACCACTGTGCTAAAATAAAGCCATTAAAAATCTTGAATATGCATCCCTAAATATGCAACTGTATCCCAAAAAAATCTTGAGAAAGAACAATACCAAAATCCAGTAGAAGGAAATAAAATTAGAGCAAAAAATTTAAATTACAATGGAAAAAAATCAAACCTTTACAGAGCCCAAGAAAAATAATAAAAATTTTAAAACACATAGCCAGAAATTAAATGAATAGGTTACAACAGATGTCATAGAAATACAAAGGATCATACAAATCACTATGAATATATGTATCTCAATACTGGAAAATGGAAGAAATGGACAAATTATTAGAAACATTCAATCTTCCAAGGTTGAATCAGGAGTAAACAGAAATCTTAATATAACAATTACAAGCAAAAATAAAATAGTAACAAAATATCTTTTCTCAAAGCCAAGAGACAGATAGTTTCATTTGTGTGTTCTTCAAAATCCTCACAGTTGGCCTATCTTTCTCAAAAGGCTAAACATGAGGGGCGGGGCAGTGGTGCATCGATAGGGTGTTTGCCTTGCACGTGGCTGACCTAGGACTGACCGAGGTTCGATCTACCATCTGTCCATGTGGCCCCCCAAGCCAGGAGTGATTTCTGAGTACATAGCCAGGAGTAACCCCTGAGCATCACTGGGTGTGGCCCAGAAACCAAAAAAAAACAAAAAACAAAAACAAAAAAAAACCTGATGAGGATCTGCGTCAAAGAAGTTTCATTAGTTTCACTTTCCCTGATACAAAAAACAGAGAGGGATATCACACCCCCCAAAATTAAAGTAAAGATCAATATTCTAAATTAACATAGATGTAAAAATCCTCAACAAGATGTTAGCAAACTAAATTCAGCAGTATATTAAACGCACCACATATCACAACCAGGTGAATTATATATCATGATTTTTAAGGATGATATTCAACATACACAAGATAGTAAATGTAATACTGCATATTGACAAAAATAAATATACATAATCAGGTAGATATATCAAAGGACTGGAGTACATGCTCTGAACATAGCAGCTCTGAATTTGATTCCCATAATTATACAATCCCCCAAGAATACTCAGGCATGACTTATATGTGCTACTACATATGCTCACATTGCACCCCCATCATAAAAAGACAAAGCTGTGTTATTGTATCAACAGACACGAAGAAAGTATTTAACAAGATTCAACATCTATTCACAATATGAAAAGAACTCAATTGGGAATTGAGACAGAACGAAATTCCTAAGAAGAATAAAGGCCATTTCTGACACACCCACAACTTCATATCATAGTCAATGGTAAAATATTAAAAAGTTTTTCCTTCAAGATCAGGTTGCCCTGTCTCATCCTGTCATTCAGTACAATATTGGAAGTTCTTGCAGAGCTGTCAGGCAAAAATAATAATAATAATAATAATAATAATAATAATAATAATAATAATAATAAAGGAATTTCTTGATTAAACAAGAAGTAAAGCCTGCACTATTAGCAGATAAAATGATAATATATGTAGAAAACCCGAGACTTCACTGAAAAAGTATTAGAAGTAATATATCAGTATAAATTTACTCCCAAAAGTTGAATTTCTAGACATAAACAATTAAATATGAGCGACAGAACTAAAAGAAGTTATCAAACAACAGTTTAAAAATAATTAAGTTCTAAATAAATTTAAAATAGTCAAAGGAATGTTTAATGAAAGTTCTAAATCATTAATAGAAACAATACATAAAAATTGAAAAGATAGACACTATGTACTCATAGTTTTGGGAAACTTAACATTGTTAAAATGGCCATTCTATTCAAAGCCATTCGCCAATTGAATTTTTCTCCCTGTAAGTATTCTGCTGCCTTATTCAAGGAAATAAAACAGACATTACTGAAGTTTAAAGACCCCAATTAGCCACAATAATTCTGATAAAATAAAAAGATGTAGGGGCCAGCGAGGTGGCGCTAGAGGTAAGGTGTCTGCCTTGCAAGTGCTAGCCAAGGACGGACCACGGTTCTATCCCCCAGCATCCCTTATGGTCCCCCCAAGCCAGGGGCAATTTCTGAGCACTTAGCCAGGAGTAACCCCTGTGCATCAAACGGGTGTGACTCGAAAAGCCAAACAAAAACAAAAACAAAAACAAAAAAAGATGTAAATAATCATATTATCCAATTTCAAATAGTACTATAAAATAATATGAATAAATTATGTACTGTTGTTGAAACACAAACATACAGAAAATTAGAATAGAGTTAAGAAATCTCAAATAAATGTATTTGCACACTTAATTATGAGAAAGGACCCAAAAGCATGCAATATAGCAGAAATATTTCTTCAAAAAATGAGTACCTACTTGCAAAATTCAGAACCTAGGACTCACATCATAGAAAAATCTAATTCAAAATGGATTAAGGATTTTTTTTAACTTTTTTTAACACCCCCTACACCATTGCAACTTTCCCACCACCAATGTCCCAAATCTCCCTCCCTCCCAACCCACGCCCACCTGTACTCCATAGGGCTTTCTAGTTCCCTCATTCATGAATAAGATTAGCATAGTTCTCTGTGTAGTTATCTGTAGTTATCTGTGTAGTTATCTGCACTCATCACTCATTGTGGTGAGTTTCATGAAGTGAGCTGGAATTTCCAGCCTCCTCTCATTGTCTCTGATGATTGTTCCAAAAATGATTTTTATTTTTCTCAGAACCCATAGATGAGTGAGACAATTCTATGTCTCTCTCTCCCTCTGACTTATTTCATTCAGCATGGTAGATTTCATGTACATCCATGTATAGGAACATTTCATGACTTCATATCTCCTGACAGCTGCATAATATTCCATTGTGTACATGCACCACAGTTTCCTTAGCCATTCGTCTGTTGAAGGGCATCTTGGTTGTTTCCAGAGTCCAGCTATTGTGAATAGTGCTGCAATAAATATAGGTGTGAGAAAGGGGTTTTTGTATTGTATTCTTGTGTTTTTAGGATATATCCCTAGGAGTGGAATAGTTGGGTCGAATGGGAATTCAATTTCCAAATTTTGGAGGAATCTCCATATTGCTTTCCATAGAGGTTGAACTAGATGGCATTCCCACCAGCAGTGGATAAGAGTTCCTTTCTCTCCACATCCCCGCCAGCAATGATTATTCTCATTCTTTCTGATGTGCGCCAATCTCTGTGGTGTGAGGTGGTATCTCATCGTTGTTTTGATTTGCATCTCCCTGATGATTAATGATGAGGAGCATTTTTTCATATGTCTTTTAGCCATTTGTATTTATTTTTTATCAAAGTGTCTGTTCATTTCTTTTCCCCATTCCTTGATGATGTTAGATGTTTTTTTCTTGTAAAGTTCTGTCAGTGCCCTGTATATTTTGGATATTAAACCCTTATCTGATGGGTGTAGAGTGAATAGTTTCTCCAGGATTAAGGATTTTGATCTAAGACATGATACCATAAAATACTTAGAGGAAAGCATATGCAAAGCATGTCACAAAAATGTTGGCTTCAGTTGTCTCTTTTGGAAACTCAACTCCAACAGCCAAGGAATGGACCAAAACTAGTTAACTGGCACTACACAAAACCAAAAATTTTTGAACAAAGAGAAAATCTTGCCAAATGAAAACATGTCCTTTAAAATGGGAATAAATTTTTAGATCATAAAAACGAGTAGGTATATAAAAACCTAGTTAAACTCACCAACAGAATAATGAATAACAAAAGCCATATTAAAATGGACAAAACCCCTTATGTTTCTCCAAAAGACGACCAGCAGATGGTCAGCAGGCACATGAAAAAATGTTCATCATCACTAATTAGCAGGAAAATGCAAATCAGACTACAATGAGTTATCCCTTAACATCCCTGAGAATGGGCTATATAGTATAAAGACCAGGAAAAAATGGCAGCATGTTTGTGGAGAAAAAAGAATCTCTCATTCATTATTGGTGGAAATGTGAACTGGTTCTGCCTCTTTGAAAATCAGTATACAGAGTTCCCAAGATGCTAAAAATACTTACATAACATCTTAGAATTCTACTCATAAATATCTATTAAAACTTACTGAAAACATTACTTTGAAATAATGTTTGCTTGTCTATATACTTTGCAGTACTATATTCACAATAGCCAAGTTATGGAAACAACTCATGTGACCAATGACGTAAGTGAATGAGAAACCCTTCTCAACTCTACGACTGTATCTTGCCTTTTGTAACAACATAAATTAAGGAGAGCGTTATATTATACAGACTAAATCAGAATTGAAAGTCAAAGACTGAATAAGTTCATGCATATTTAGGATAGAAAGAAACAATGAAAGGACTCAATCAAAAGACACCTTGGATTCAGATCACAGAACTGAGGTTCCAATAGAGAAAATGTATGAGAAGCAATTCCAATAAATGGTGGTCAGATGATTTCTGCATTTTGATGCTGGACATGTTATAAACTCTTACTCTTGAAAAGGTATGAAAAAGTGCTTCTGAAATATATATATATATATATATATATATATATATATATATATGTATATGATATAAACAGACGTTCCCAAACTTACTTGGTATCCCATCCCCTTTTCAGAAAACAAAGCAAATGAACAACAATAACAAAACAAAAAACAAAAATCAATTTCTATAAGTGAACAAATAAAAAGTGCCTCCCGCCACTGAATCCAAAACTAATCACAGTGTTATCTGAGAATGGTATCACTCACTTTGGGAAAGGCTACTCTAAGCCAATCCTACAAAATAAAATAGACTATTCTGTAAATAATCCTGCAGAAATACATAGAGCTACCCCCCATTATGCTTTTCAGTTTGTTCAGACTCTGCTGTGTGTATGCTCTATAGTTTAACCAATCCTCTAGTTATAGTTGAACTGATTTTGCTTTTAAAAATAGTGCTGAAAGAAATATCACTATGCATGTAAGAGGACTATAAGATGGATATCTAAGAGCATTTTAAAGTAATTTTTATATTTAATCATTTGAAATACGCAGTTTCACTGTTGATCATGATTGAGTTTAACTCATACAATACTCCAACACCCATATACCTTCAGTGCACATTTTCTATCACCAATGTTCCCAGTTTCCCTCCTGCCCACCCTACCCCCACCTCTTGGCAGACATTTTCCTTTTTTGTCCATCTGTCTGTCTCTCTTCTAGTTCCTGTCAGAGCATTTCTTTTTTTAAGTGGGTAGGACACTATTTTATTATAATTAGACTTTTTAAATGAGTAGTATATTAGATTTCTGATTATATCGCTATAAAAACATCAAATTACTTAGGTATTAAAAAGTCCCAGATGTTATTATTGAGAGTATATTAATAAATTATAATAAATCTGTGAGAACTAAGGGTTTCACTGTATTTTTACATGCCTTGTATTTTAAAACTTATATTTGGTGCATAGATGCAAATACACTAGATTTTCAGTGTGCACATTGTTATGGGAAGAGAGGATAATGACTCTAGACAGAAATGTCATTTCTGTCTAAAATTAAACATGAGGACATCCTGTCTTGGAGTGAAAATGTGAAATTCTGGGTAAGAGTTAATGTCAAATGATCGGTTATTTCTTAGAAATGTAGGTAATTTTGATAGCAGGTGGTTTGCTGAAGGGCTTTATGCAATGCCCTCATTTTTTACTGACCTTCTCTGCTTTGATGATATGTTGTGATTATTACTTAGGATTGACTTAGCAAAGGTCTTAGAGTGGTATGAATTTTTAAGAGAATATGTTCACATAGCCCCGTGTTATGTTTTCTCCTGTTCATCCACAATTATTAGAAGAAAAAAAGAAGAGATGCTCCCTTTTTATTCTTTTCTGTCTTATTTTATCCGATAATTTCTAACCTCTTTAGTAAATGCTTTTTGAAGCAAACTGTTGTTCTTTGTCACTGATAAAGCAGATGGTGGCATAAATGCACCTCATGTATCTCTGAATTATTTTTTAAGCTGTCAATTGTAGGTTGAGTCCCTATACAGGGGTTAAAGGTTTCACAGCTGGAGTTCTGGTTGTATTTTTGAAATCTAGAAAAAAAGAAGCTTTTCAAGTATCAGTTCTGGACTTTGAAGTGAGAAGGAAGTTCTAAATGTAAGCTTTAGTTTTCTTTCTGGACCCTAGGAATTGAACCCTGTTTTTTTTCTTTTGCAAATGCTAACCCACACCAATATTTTAAATCTGCCATTTTGTTTAGTAATAAGAAATTTGGAAAAGAAGGAAAAAACATTTAATTTGGAAAAAATAGAAAAAATTCTATGTGTGCTTTTGTAAGCAAATATGTAAAATGAGTGCAAGTTTGAATTTTCCCCGAGTCTGCTGAGGGTAGATGCAATAGTAGTTGGACATGCAAAATAAAACAATGGCAGGATTATTTTTTCTTCCTTTCTTTTACTTAAGGAATATTGAATCTTTTGTTTTGAGGACATAATTCCAAATCCTCAGTCACTCTCACCATTTTCAGTCCCTGTGGTTTGTTCTACATGGAATAATTTCCTCAGTGTAGCATTGTAAAATTTGACAAATAAAATTATAGGGTATCCATTTAATTATAAATTTCAGCTAAGCATGGATCAGACCAATAGTACAGTGTGTAGTATAATGAGTGTGACCAGCACAGGTCCTACCTCCAGCATCACCTATGGTCCATTTGAGCCTTCCAGGAATGATCCTTGAGTAGTCAGGTGTGTCCCTACCTCCCCAAAATAAAATATTTCAGATACACAGCAACAAATTTTTAATAATTGGGATATCATGTGGCATTTGGAATAGTATTGTATTAATATTTGTTGTTTATGTGACATTTGCATTTAACTTGAGTGTCCTGTAGTTTATCACGCACTCTTTCTTTACATAAATCAAGTACATTAGAAGCCCAATTTAACCAGTCAACAAACTTTATGTGATAATTGATGTAAGGGAAGTGACTTAGTGGGCTGGAATTCATGTTTCCATACAGGAGGTCTGGGTTTGATTCCCCGGCACTTCATATTTCTCTGAGCATTTCATGGAGCAATTCCTAAATACAGAGTCTGGAGTATCCCCTTAACATTAGTAATTTGACCCCAAACCAAAAAAATAGATGATAATAATTGATGCTATGACACACTGCATTCTCATAGGAGTTGTCTCTCCTATGACATCATCTATTGCTGGTTTGATACCAAACCTTTTGTTCTCACGACACTAGCTATTGTGATTACATTATTAATTAATTGTATTTGCCAATCAAAGGTTTGCATAAAGAGTGAGTTAGTTGGAATAAATTCATCTGGACATGTCATGAAAAAATTGCAAGTCCCTTAAATTTCAGACATTTTCTGAGGGCAGGGATGTAGCCCAACAGTTAAGTAAATCCTTCTCTTGATTGGGTGATAATTAAGTTTGATTTCCAGCACTGCAACATTTAAGAAATTAAATCAATTCTGTTAGTGGATATGGTGAGACAGCTGCAGTGCCCCTGCTGAGAAATTATGGAGCCTAAGGATTTGAAAAAATCAGGAATGCTGATGATGCTTTTATATAATTAAAAGATTGATAATCTCTTCATCAGGAACATCAGGTAGATATTTTAAAGCCTGATTTATTAAGATTTAGTTTATATGTCACAGGAATCAATTAAAAACCTGTAATTTATATTGTTGTATAGTCTCAAATAAGTCAGTAGCTTTTTATTCATACCTACACTTTACCCCCACTGAAAACCCATATATTTTAGCCCAAAATAGATACTAATATTTTCCTGTCTTTTTAATTTTATATCCTTTGTATATTTTATATGAATGGAATAAAAATATTCTGCCTTTTGTTTAATTTCTGGACCAAGTCCATTGAAAATTTTAGATAATGGAATACACAGTTCTTGTAATGCTGGCAGTGCAGGCATACATGGAAGTTGATTACATGGAAGTAAACTCAAAAACAACACTGCTGTGGTAGTTTTAATCTAGGTCTTCAGTAACATCAGTAATTCTTAGAACAAAATTTCTGTGAAATTCATATTTAGCATATATCATTTTAGCAATATTGGTAAGATGGTCTTATTTTCCTCTAATAACTGTCTTTCCTTGTGACTCAATCACAAGGTCCAATTTGCCCACATAAATTACTATAGATCCCTTAAATTTCAGATATTTTCTGAGGGCGGGGAGGTAGCCCAACAATTAAACCCGTCTCTTGATTGCAAGAGAATTAAGTTTGATTCTCAGCACTGCAACATTTAAGAAATTAAGTAATGGCAATTACTTTAACAGTAAAATCCAAAGTTGTATATAGATGGGATGAGAAATTTTTTTCTTGGCAACAAATATTAATGGCAAACACATGACTTATGTATTAAGTAGCCTTCTTGAACTAATGAATATTTCTTATTTTGGTAATTTTTGTGTAAAGTTGTCTCCCACACAATAGACTTTGATAACCATCATTTTTCCATGCTTTCTTCTATTTTTTTTATGGGAATACTGCCTAAAGCTTCTGTTTTTCTTTGGGCTTACGAATTTTTCATTACCCCGGTTTCCCTTTTCATTTACATTGCAAATTACTTTACATTGGGACTATTACATTCCTTTTAGTAGATATTCAGATACTATTTCTTGTATGGTCTTTCCATCATTTATCTTGATTTGTGCTTATCTTGTCATATATCTTGATAGTATATTTTGTTTCTAATTTCTCAGTATAATACAATTTATGGGTAGAACTTAGCTATCTCACCTGGCATCATTTTTGCCTTTGAATTGTCAAGATCCTCTTTGTGTGTGTACACAAATATATATACATATATTCTTTTTATGATTATTTTTTTAACATCTGACTCCTGCATGACATATTAATGCAGCTCATTGAATACTTTCTGAGTGAGTCAAACAGTGTCTACAATTGTTTGTTGAAGCCACGTAAAAATAGCAGAAAGCTGTAAAGTTATTTCTAGCATATTTCATAAAACATATTGTATCTAAATTGGTATTTTAAATGTTAGACAGCTGGAAAATTTAAGACTCACTGACAAAATTTATGACAGCTTATTATATGAAAAAACCATGAGAATTTTTATCTGTAGGAATTATGCCTTAACAGAATTACACATAATATTTATTTCAGTTTGATTTTAGTATCTTAACAAGAGTTAGGTTCTGAAGGAATTATCTCAGGACCTAAATATTCAACTGTAATGTTTAATTTTTATAAATCTGATAGTTTACTAATATATATCTCGCCATGATATGTCTTTTTGTGTTTTAACAATTATTATATTATTTTTATTATAAATGAAAATTTCTACAATTATTTTAGAACTGACTTCCTTCAGTTCTGGAACCTTGGGGATAATCTATTTCACTGTACTCAACTCTCATCTTTGGCTGCCATTTTTCTTTTAATTTTTTAAATTAATGTATTTTATTGAAACACCTTGATTACATACATGATTGTGTTAGGTTTCAGTCATATAAAGAACACAAACCATTACCAGTGCAATGTTCCCATCACCATTGTCCCAAATCTCCCTCCTGCCCACCCACCCCCCGCCTGTACTCTAGACAGGCTCTCCATTTTCCTCATACGTTCTCATTTTTAGAACAGTTCAAAATGTAGTTATTTCTCTAACTGAACTCATCACTCTTTGTGGTGAGCTTCATGAGGTGAACTGGAACTTCCAGCTCTTTTCTCTTTTGTGTCTGAAAATTATTATTATTGTAGAATGTCTTTCAGTTTTCTTAAAACCCATAGATGAGTGATACCATTCTGCGTTTTTCTCTCTCTCTGACTTATTTCACTCAGCATGATAGATTCCATGTACATCCATGTGTAGGAAAATTTCATGACTTCATCTCTCCTGACAGCTGCATAATAT
>PVKC010051197.1:0-10453 GCA_004027635.1 Crocidura indochinensis
AGGTACTGGGGTTAGGGGACACCCCATGCCGAATGGCATTCTTCCTAGCTTAGGGGGTGCTGGGAAGCCTGGCATGCCTCCAGCAGTTCCCCTATATCCCCCCTTTATTCTATATCTTCCCTGGGTGCAGGCCCATGTGGACTCTATTGTGATCCTCTGTCTTTCCGCCTTTGTCTCCCTACAATAAGCGGGGGACACATGAGATGGAGGGTGGGCCGAAGCAGCACTGGTGTATGTGTCTACATTCACTGGTATTTTTTTCCATTGGTCTCCATTTTGAAAACCACGCAGGTGTACCATATATATTCAAAATAAAAATGGGAAGACGAACTCTCAGTTTGGGAGAAGATCACTTTGCGTGGGGGTACCATATATATTAAAACAAAAATGAGAGAATGGACTCAGGCTAGGAAGAGGCCAGTACTTTTTTCTACTTGTTCACTCTTAGCGGCTTCTTGGCCTCTTCCTTTCTTCACTGTCTAACTATGTTTGCTAGTATACTAGGTTTCTGATTAGTTCCCATATACAGTGATTATTGAGTCCATTCTCTCAACTTAGATTGTTTATTTTCCCCACTTTTTATTCCTTTGTTATTTTTTAAATAAGATAGTACGTGAACTGTTTGATATGGTATTTTGGTGAAAGAGTCTCTATCTTTCCTTCCCTTTGTTATTTGTCAAATAAGAAAGTTTGTAGATGTCTCCCTCCATTTAACATTTATATAAGAACCAAGTCAATTGGTTGTTGGACTTGTTTTAGCATCCCCATAGGTACCAATCTTGTTGTAAATTGTTCAATAAGGAATTTTGGTGATAGAGTCCCTCAGTTTAATTCTTATGTTTGAACCAGGCCACGGGGATTGTTGGACTTGTTCTTGCGGTCCCCTTATGCTCTGATAACACCAGGTGGCATTATTCCTTGTTTGCATGGGCACATTAAAATGGAAAATACTATACATACAAATAAGTTTTTATCTAATAAATATAGGAATACACAAATCTTATGGTGCAACGGAGCCTTACAAACCCTGAACATTGACATGATCTGGCACAGGCCTCAGAGTTTTGGGTATTTTCCAGTTACCCCTGAACCAGGGAAGCCATATATGAAACACCTAGCATTGGTTATGATGTCACCTGGAAGCAATTCTCTACCAGGGATGACCCTACTGCAGCTCTGACATCAATTTACTCAAAGGAGTCTTCCCTTAACACTGAGAAGACTTAAACAACAACAACAACCTGTGTACTGGACAGGGCTTTCTGCATTGCAAGTTGAAATTAGATGCCGCTCCACACCATCTTGACTTCATTGTAGGATATACTGATGCCAGGACCGTGAAACGTGAGATATACAGAAACGTTAGATCAACAACAGAGACTGTGAAAAAATATAACTGTGTGGGCACTACAATGACAGGGATTAAACAAACTAATTTGTCTGGAGCCTAGAAATGGCGTTATGTCAGGAAACTCCATGGTTAGGGTCTCCTTGTACTTTGGCCAAATTTTTTCCTTTCCATGACCCCCATACTTTGGTGGGCCCATGCAAATGAAAAAAGAAGGGATATATGCTTGGGAATAGAGAGGAAGGGAGGACAACACTTGTGGTGGAAAGGACCTCATTTATTGTCACTGAGTAGTTGAATAACTTGAAAAATCGCAAATGGTAATGTATCTTGAAAAAACTGGCTGTGATGCTGTACAAGCACATACTTTCCACAGAAAAACTGTTAATTGCTAAGTGTCTTATTCACTGTCAATTAATAGGTATTCTTTCAAGGCTTAAAAACTTGTGACATGTGAATTTAGATTAGCATTGTATGTTACCATATCTTACACACCTGACCTCTTTTTTGTCAAATATCTTCACTGTTATGTACCGCTTTGCATCTCAATAAAAATGATTTCTCTTTCCCCTTCTCCATCTCTTTTATTTTATTTTATAGTAATACTTTTTATTTTGACCGAGGTGGAATACATATCTTTCACAGTAATATTTTTGGTACATATTTGCATTGAATAAGGGGAATTTCCACCACCAAAGTTTTCCGCCCTCCACCACTGTTCCCACCATGCATCTGATATCACCCTCCCATACCCCCAGGGCTGCTAGTATAAGTGGTACCCTCTGTGTCTAGCTTGTTGTGTATCGATTCTGTTGTCATTGGCTTTGGAGTTGGTGTTTAAGTTCTCTCATTTTTAATACTATTTAGTGATCATACAACTATTTAGTCTTGGTACCCTCCATTATTTCCCCCTCAATTTTGGAGGGAGAATAAGATAATTCAAGTTATGTGGTTCTGTGTGAAGAAAAGAAAAACTAAATTGGGGTAAAAATCAAACAAGCAAAGAAATGGGTGAAGTCCTTCTAGAGGCTATAAATAACAATTTGAGAGAAGAAAGGGAAAACGAGAAACATAACAACAGTACAAAAAATTAAACAAAAAAATCCAAAAAGCATCACAGCAATAAAGACAACCAATAACCACAATAACAATGGTCCTGAAATAAAAACAAAACAAAGCACAAAAATGAAAGCAACAACAACAATAACAAAACCAAATGATTTTGTGCTGCTTTTTTTTTCTACATAGGTATAGTAAATATTGGGGAAATTATAAATGGAATCCATTGACCTAAGTGATATAGGGTTTCTCCACTCTTGAAGTATACTGTCATGGGAATAACTGTAGACTCCATACATGTTCATATACTATCCCCTAGGTCCTTTTGTGGTGTATGGAAATTTTCTGCTCCATCATGGATGATAAAATCAGATTTTGTATCTAGAGATCTTGGTATCTGCACAGGTCAAAAAATGGAGCCTATGATGAAGTCTTTCTTTATGGTTCTAGAAGTTCTGTTCCATCACTGTTGTTGTAATCAGTCTTTTGTAGTTCGTGGTCTTGGTTTTTGCACTGATCCTGGAATGAAGCGTAAGATAGAGTTTTTCATTATGTTTCCAGAAGACCGGTTCAGTTGCAGTTGTCTCAGTCAGACTACTGGGATTAGAGATCTTGGCTGTTGTACAAATTGTAGGCCAAAGCCTAGACTAGAGTTTTTTAATTGGTCTCAGGATACATTCTGCCCAGTCATGGTTGTCACAGTCAGTCTTCTGTAGATAGCGATCTTGGCTTTTGCACAGATCAAAGGGTGACAAGTCTTCTGATCTCATCTTATTGTTAGATGGTGAGGTAAGACAAACTGATCTTAGATCAAGTTGTTGCCATTTCCTCATTTTCAGGATATCATATCAAAACTGGCATACATTGGTGTCAAAGTAGTATTAAGAAGGTCCCAGAGGAAGTTTGGTTCCTGAAGTTGTTGTGGAGAACTGTGTCGGTTTTATGTCTGGGGTCTAGGATTTGAGGTTGGATAGTCATTGTCTAATCACCTGGATTCAATGTTGGGTCCACATGACATATGTTCAAGGTGATGGTGTCCCTGTGTTGTTAAAATGCATGAGTTATTATCCCTAGTAGATAAGAACTTTTTTCTATACATAATTTTCCCCCTTTTTCAGTATGCCTTTCCAGGAAGAAATGGTGCTATATTATATTGCTGGTGCATTTGGGGGTTGGAGTGTCAGGCTCCATCCTCTCTGTGCCCTGGTTTTGACCTGAGCTATTATCCCACGCAAGACTTTTTATTGTAGGTTTTTGTACCAAGCAGAACCAAAAGAGGTGAAGCTAAGGACAAGAAGAAAATAGAAACAAGAGAAAAAATATTCATGTACACTCACATATATATAAAGAAAAAAATTAAAAATGAGTTAAAAAGTAATTAAGGGGACAAAATGATGCAGGAGACTACCTTACATTTGGGGATAAACTGGTTAAGAGGTATTATATAGAGGTCTTAAACTTATAAAGAAAATATAGGCTCCCTCATTGTCTTTTGAGGTTTTCTTGTGGGGTGTGGGGTACAGGGCACATTTTCATTACACACCCTGGTCTTCATGACATTGAGAAAAGATTTGCATCAGAGAGGTCTCTGATAGAGTTCTTACACTGAGGGTCCTTTTGGAGCTTACTCCGGTATCAAACAAGAGTCCACGTTTGGGAGAGGTGAGAAGGGTCACACAGCATGAGTCAGCAGGGGTGTTGGTTGTAGTTTCTTGCCGGGGAAGAGGTGTGGGTCTGAGTGTGTGTCCCTTCGCTTGGGTGCTGGGTAATGGCTTATTGGGGTAGGAGGTTGGTCTTGATACCTAATGGGTTAAGAACTGAGGGTAAAGAGTTTACACAAGTGAGGATGGCTTACATCAAAAATAATGGAAACAATATCCATTGGCAGGGATACGGTATGAAAAGAACTCTCATCCACTGTTCTTTGAAATGTCCCCGGTCCAACCCCTATGGAAAACAATATGGAGAGTGCTCAGTAAACTCAGAATTGAGCTTCCATATGACCCAGCAATTGCTCTCCTGGGTATATATTCCCAAGTCGGAAGGACATTCATCCCAAAGTATGTGTGCACTCCACTATGTATCACAGCACTCAGTACAATAGTCAAGATGTGGAACTAACCTTTATGTCCAAAAACAGATGATTGGATCATGAAGATGTGTTATTTATATATAATGGAATACTCCATAACAGTTATAAATGACACATCATAGACTTTGCAGCAACGTGGATGGATCTACAAAATATTTTGTTAAATGAAATACCTAGAATAAACACCATATATACATGTAATACTCCATGAACAAATAAAATGGTTTAATAGGATAGAAACTCCAAACACTGCAATTGTCAACATTTAGTGGTGAATAGTGTCCAAAACAAGTGGAAGAGGAACAACACAGAACTTCGACTACACATTATACCATAAAGAAACCTACAACAGCAGAAACAGCAGTGTAGATAGAACTGGTATGTAATCAGCTTTTTACTATAAAGGCTTATAATAATATCTTAGAGATCTTATACAGAATTTCAGGTAAAGAATATGGTGGAAAGTCAGTGGATCCAGTATCTACCCTTAGATACAAAGGGTAGACAACCTAAGTTAACACCTCAGTGCTCCGTCACACAAAATATCATACTCAGTTTGCATCATGAAAATGTCTTGCTAAAATACTTTAATATACCCTTTATCTCTGGGTATTGACCTCTATTAGGACCTGAAGCATGTGACCAGTCAGACCACTGAAGCAGTCAACAGTGACCCATGGAATTATATTATAGGACCTACTCATTGAATGTGTTAAGGCAAATTAATATTTCCTTTTTTTCTTCTCTCTTCTCACTACTTTCTCCTTTTCCTTCTTTTTACCTTTCCTTCCTCATTATCATCAATTCAATCTATGTCAAATAAAAACCACACTGTTACTTTCTCTTTGGGAAAGAAAATTTGATACGTAAGGTGCAGCAAACAATACTACATAGGGTAACCATCTACATAGATAGGCCTCACTAACACATTGTTTAGTACTCGAGAAGAGAAACCTATGTGTATCCTAAATTGCTCCACTCATCACCTAATCCTAAAACCCTCATTCAGAAAGGCCTAACCTCATCACTAAAACAATCCCTAGAAATTGAGACAACCTCCCAAATTCGACACACCAGCCCAATCTCTCTTAATTGATTTATTAGTTTCTTTACCTTCCTTTTACTATATTTATCTATTTTTCTGTTCTCCTCTTATTTCTTGCTCTCCCTTTTCATTAAGCTATACTTAAGCTAGCTATTGTATGGTTTGAAAACCAAATCTAAATTGTAAACAACCCATGCCTATAGTGTATATAGCCCCTCCTATGTACTGTCTCCTCTCCAGTCTTTAGAAATCCTACTATTCCTTCACTCCACAATCCCAACTTGATATCCCACATTATTAAAGATCATTTCTTACTTAAATGATCACATTTGCATTTCTGTGAGTCAGTAGTACTTTCTTTCCTCTTACAGTATTATAATTATAGCTGATATGTAGGTAATGTTTTAATTGTTTTGATTTGCTATTTAGGGTTATTTTGTTTGTTTTGTGACCACATCCAGAGATGCTCAGGGCTTTGTCCTGACTCTGTGTTCAGAAATCAATCCTGTTGTCACAAAATCATTTGGGCATTGAACCTGCATCAGCTATGTGCAATACAAGCCCACTACCCACTGTAATATTGCTCCAGCCACATCCAGAGTCTCCTTAACAATGCTAAACATTTCTGTTAATTCTTTCTGATTTTATTGTATACAGTTGTTTTTGATATCAACAAAATATGGAAGCTATGCAAGAAATCACAACAAACGTACTAGGTGAGAACCATTAAATTCATAGTCATAGTATGTTTATATATAATTCCATACAATGGACACAGCTGACTGAATCATGAAGTGATACTTGTTTCATATCACATAGTTTTTATTCATTCCATAGAACTTAGAATTGAAATGGGAAAAAGTCTCTGCAACTGCAAATAACCGTAATGTGTAAGAGCTTCATGACAGTCATGAAAAGAAAACTGAACTGAACCTAGCAAAAACTTTATTTAGACCCTTTGAGAGAAGAAAGGACAAGTAATCCAGGGTGCTTTTGAGTTTTAGAAAATGCCTTTGCATCCTAATAATATTTTCCTCCTCTTTATATGTTAGGGCCACACCCAAAAGTATTTAGGGTGATTCTGAAAATAAAAATTACTCCTGGGGGCCGGGCGGTGGCGCTGGAGGTAAGGTGCCTGCCTTGCCTACGCAAGCCTAGGATGGACCGCAGTTTGATCCCCCGGTTTCCCATATGGTCCCCCAAGCCAGGAGCAACTTCTGAGCGCATAGCTAGGAGTAACCCCTGAGTGTCACTGGGTGTGACCCAAAATCAAAAAAAAAAATTACTCCTGGAAAGGCTTGTGGGACATTGGGGTAGCAGGAGTTGGTTATCTATGAAAAATTCCCATTCCCAGTGTACTCTCTTTAGTTAAACATATTCCTCTCTTTACTTACAATTAGTTTGATTTCTTTTTATATACTGACAACCGAACAACTTAAGATACTTCTTATTGTTATCATAGTATAGCTACCAAAAACTATCAAAAAGATGCTTGAAGAATCACTTGTTCCATATTCCTAATATTGAATCAGCATTAAGTTTATAGCTGTAAAGTAATGAAAGAAAGGAAAGATCTTCAGATATTCAGATAGGAAATACTCAGGAACTGTACATTGACTTCAAATACTTTACAGAGTACTTTTATGTCATGTGTATTTTACCACAGTTAATTAAAATGTTTGAGGTGTCTTAGGAGGATTGTGGACACCTCCAAATATTCTCATTCAACTAGTTTAAAAGTTCTATTCCAGAACCCAAAATTAGAGAGTTTCTCCTATGGTGGTGCCTGCACCTTTCAGGGCCTCAACTCCACAGGCCACCATCAAGTCCCCATAATTTGGGGGCCTCTTTAGCTATTTTTAATGGTTTTCACAATATCAAATGGATCCAGGTTTGAATTGGAGTCAGCTGCATGGAAGTCAAAGACTGAAATCACTGTTATAAATATATGTATATATATGTACATATAATATTTATTTAAGCATCATGATTACAAGCATGATTGTAGTTGGGTTTCAGTCATAAACAGAACACTCCCCTTCACCAGTGCAACATTCCCACCACCAATGGCCCCTCGCTCCTTCCCAACAATTGCCTATATTTGAGACAGGCATTCTACTTCTCTCACTAATTAAAATTGTCATGACTGTTGTTAGTGTAGTTATTTACTTAACTATACTACTATTCTTATGGTCAGCTTCATATTGTGAGCCCTCATCTATTGTGTCTGGGGATTATAACAATAATGATCTTGGTTTTTCTTAAAACCCATAGATGAGTGAGAATATTATATATCTACCTGCCGCCCTCTGACTTATTTCACTCAGCATAATAGATTCCATGTACATCCATGTATAGAAAAATGTCATGATTTCATCTCTCCTAAAGTTGCTGCATAATAGTCCATTGTGTATATGTACCACAGTTTCTTTAGCCATTCATCTGTTGAAGGGTATTTTCATTGTTTCCAGAGTTTGGCTATTGTAAATAGCGCTGCAGTGAATATAGATGTGAGGAATTGTATTTTGTCTTTTTAGGGTATATCCTTAGGTGTGGTATAGCTGGATCACATGGGAGGTCAATTTCCAGTATTTTGAAGACTCTCCATAATCGTTTGCAAAAAGGCTGGACTAGAGAGAATTCCCACTGAATGAGTTTTTCTCTCCACATCCACTCAAGCACTTATTATTCTTGTTATTAGTGATGTGTACCAGTCTCTGTGGTGTGAGATGGTATCTCATTGTTTTGACTGACATCTCCCTGATGATAAATGATGTGGAGCATTATTTCAAGTGTCTTTTGGCCATTTACATTTTTTCTTTGAGGAAGTGTCTGTTCATTTTTGCTCTTGATGTCTAATCGCTAGGGAAAGTACTTCCAGTACTATGTTGAATAGGAGTGGTGAGAGAGGGCAGCCTTGTTTTGTACCAGATTTTAGAGGAAAGGCTTTCAGTTTATCTCCATTTAAATATTTGTCATTGACTTCTGGTATATGGCCTTGACTACATCGAGAAAAGTTCCTTTCCTTCCCATTTTGATGAGGGTTTTATCAAGAATGGGTGTTGGGTTTTATTGAATGCTTTTTCTGCATCAATTGATATGATCATATGATTTTCTTTTTTTGTTGATATGGCGTATTATGTTGATTGATTTATGGATGTTAAAAATTCTTGCATTTTTGGAATGGAACCTACTTGATATTGGTGAAAGATCTTTTTGATGAGGCATTGGATTTTATTTGCCAAGATTTTCTGTGGATCTTTGCATCTGTGTTCATCAGGGATATGGTCTTTAATTTTATTTTCTGGCAGCATCTCTGTTTTTGGTGTCAAGGTGTGTTAGCTTCATAAAAATTATTTGGAAGTTTTTCTGTTTCTTCAATTTTATTCAAGAGCCTGAAAATATCAATAGTATTTCCTCTTAAAAGGTTTGAAAGAATTCATTAGTGAACCCATCTGGTCTGGGCTTTTGTTTGGGGGAATATATTTGATTACCATTTTAATTACCTCAATAGTTATGGAGCTGTTTAAATATGCTACGTCATCCTTATTTAGCCATGGATAACATACCAAAAATGTACCCATTTCTTCCATGTGCTCATGATCGTGGCATAGTTTCTCAATGTAGTCTCTGATTACCCTTTGAATCTCTGTAGTGATCGCCCCCTTTTCATTTCTAATCCGGTTTATCAAGTTTTTTCTCTCCCTTTCTTTGTGAGTTTTGCCAGGGTTTTTGCTTTCGTTGATATTTCAATTGTTTCTTGAATTTCCATTTCATTGATGTCTGATCTAAGCTTTGTTATTTACTTCTGCCTACCTATATTTTTAGTTTTGTTGATCTAATTTTGCAATCTTTGTCATTAAGCTACTCATGTAGACCCCTTCTTCCTTCCTGATATGTGCTTGTAAAACTATGAATTTTGCTCTCAGTACCGTTTTTGCTGTGTCTCGTAAATTCTGATAGTTTGTGTCTTCATTATCATTTGTTTCCAGGAATGTTTTGATTTCCTCCTTGATTTCATTTCTTACCCACTGGTTGTTCAGTAGTAAACTGTTTAATTTCCAGGTGTTAATATTTTTCTTCTATGTCCCTTTGTAGTTCATGTCTAATTTCAGTGTCTTGTGATCAGTGAAAGTAGTCTGCATGATTTCTATACTTTTGATTTTATGGATGTATGTTTTATGAGCCAATATATGGTCTATCCTGATGAATTATCGATGTGCATTGGAATAGAATGTGTAACTATGTTTCTGTGGATGGAGTCCCATATATATATGTCCAATTTTTCCAGTTCCCTTTTCAGAGCTAGTATATTTTTTTTTTGGTTTTCAGTCTGGTGGACCTATGAAGGGGTAACAGGGCAGTTTGAGGTCACCCACATTTATTGTTTTGCTATTAATATTTTCTTTCATATTTTAACAGTTTTATTAAATATTTTGCTGGTCTCACATTGGGTGCATATATGTTTAGGAGTATGATATTTCCCGTTTTACATATTCCTTGATTAGTACGAAATGACCATATTTTCTGAGTCTAAAGTTTGTGTCATCTGATATTGATGTGATCACTTCAGACTTTTTACAGGTATTTTTTGCTTGGATAATTTTCCTCCAACCTTTGATTTTGAGTCTATGTTTGCTCTGACTATTCAGGTGTGTTTCTTGTAGGCAGCAAAACATTGGATTTAGTTTTTTAATCCATTTAGCCTCTCTGTGTCTCTTGAGTGATGCCTTTAATCCAATGAAATTGATAAAAGAGAACTGTCATGGAATTTAGTGCCCTATGTGTGTAGAAGTTTTGTTTGTATGTTGATTGATCTTGTGTGTGTGTGTGTGTGTGTGTGTGTGTGTTTGGTAGGTCTTTTGTTTTTGTTTTTGTTTTTTGGGTCACACCTGGCAGTGCTCAGGGG
>PVKC010051198.1:0-10456 GCA_004027635.1 Crocidura indochinensis
TTCTTCTTCTTCTTCTTCTTCTTCTTCTTCTTCTTCTTCTTCTTCTTCTTCTTCTTCTTCTTCTTCTTCTTCTTCTTCTTCTTCTTCTTCCAAAGGCACAGTAAAGATTGGGGGAAATTAGAAAGGAATTCCCTTGGCCTAAGAGATACTGAGTTTCTCTGCCCTTGAAGCATACTGTCATGGTACCAACTACACATTCATTTTCACACCCCAAGGTTTTTTTTTTTTTAAAGAGTCAGGGAGAGCACCATGCTTTTGACAGGAAAATATAACTGACCCAATTTTCTATTCTCTTGTTTTTGGGTCACACCAGATATAGCTCAGGGAACCATATGGCTTTAAGGCTCACAAAAAGCCTGGGCTTCTTGCTTGCAAAGCTCACACCTGAGCTAGCTTTCTAGCCTTAACAAAAAAGATTTCTGGAGAACACTGATTTTCTTAGATCTTAGTGTTATGCATGATTTATATTTCTTGAGTATGTCTATCTTTTTATACTTTGCTGCTCACACATTTGTACCACCCCAAAGTGTGTACAAATGTGTTATGGTTTTTGCTTAAGAACATATACTATTTGTGGGGCTGGAGCAGTGGTACAAGTGGTAGGGCACTCGCCTTGCATGCACTAACCTAGGACAGACTGTGGTTCTATCCCTCAACGTCCCATATGGTCCCCAAACCAGGAGTGATTTCTGAGCGCATAGCCAGGAGTAACCCCTGAGCATCACCAGATGTGCCCCTCCCTCAAAGAACATATACTATTTGCATCTTAGCAGAAGTTGTTCCTTGAATGATAGAAATGGCTTTACCATTCAAAAGAAATTATTTTAGGATACAGCCCTCATGCCATAGAAATAGGAGAACAGCATCTCTCCCAACCTAAAGATGCTGAGGACTAATATTCATTCCAGAATAAGGAACGTAAGTGAAAGAGCAGTTCTTGGTGCTACAGATTACAGTCTTAAGGACAGGGGAGAAATGAGAAAGGACAGGGGGGAATGTAACCTTCAGAGACTAGTGAGTCAAATGTCTGCAGAGAGCAGACAGACTCCCAGATAGCACTGCGGTTGAGCAGAGTCCAGATTCTCATTGATTTGGGGTTAGTCTCTCAGCTGTGGGACTCTCAGCTTTTACCTAGGTAGTTCTTGATTTTTGAGAAGTTTAAAATTTTGGAAAAGTGTAAGCTGTTGTTATCAAAATCTTCTTAAACATTTTTTAACTTGTCATTCTTTTTGCCTGAGAAATTTTTATATGCTTCTTTGTAATACCATTATCAAATAGGTATACAATAGTTATACAAATTAAATCATAAAAGAAATTTACTTTAAGAAAATTAGAGTATTTTCAGTAACCTCCATGTTCAGTTATGTATAACCACAAGGTATCCCAAGAAGAAAGGGTCCTTAAAGAAAGGAGGCCTTAAACAAATATAAAGTCAAGACCATTGCAGTTAACCAGTGGAATAATCCTATAACCCCCAAGTGAAGTCATCTTTCTCATTTAATAATGACACATGAGGAAAAATTAACGTTCATTTACAAAGTTATATATGTCATTTATAAACAGAGAAGATTTTTTAATTATTATAATTACTCTGACTTATAATACGTATTTTAGAAAAATATCCACTTGTTTTGGGCCACTTGTTTTAAAATTCATTTTCCTTATTTATACAGTGGTAATATCAAATAACCCCAGTGTTTCAATCCTTTTGAACTGTGATGTTACATGTTTATGTATTATAATGTCTAAAAGCACCGAGTGCTCACTTTATTATATTCAGGCCAGAGAAAGTACAGCATGTAAGACACTTGTCTTACATGTGTCAGCCTCAGGTTCAATCCCTGGCACCATGAATGGTCCCTCAAGCTTCACTAAAAGTGATTTCATAGGAAAAGTCCCTGAGCACTTCCATGTGTATTCTAAAAATCCAATGGAAATAAAAAAGATATTAGGTTAAATTGATCGCTCACCATTAAGATCTACCAAATGAAATGTGTCTCCTTTCAGGGAGCATTTTGTTCCAAGGAGAGTTATTTGAAAAGTAATTTTTTTCAGAATTTTCCCCTAGAGTTTAAAAAATAAGAAAACTAATCTTAACACTCATTTTTTATTATAAAGGTGGTGTATTTATTGTAAAAACCATGGATATTGACAGATAAAGTTACAGAAGATGAAGTAAATATGATTTATGAGCTTTCTTACACAGATACAGTCAATATTAGTATATCAGCTACATTTCTTTCAGATTACACAAAGATAATCAGTTTTGATTCTTTGATCATATTTCAATATCAACTGTATTCTTAGCTCATTTCTTTTATTTGACATTTTATTATTGACTTTATATTTTTGAAAGTGTATTTTATTTAAAGAAAATGCATAACATAGTTGACATAATTGATCATGATACATTTGTTTCAAGACAAAGGAAAGCAAAGTTATTGAAAACAAATAGAAAAAATAGAAAAAAAACTAAAAAATAAAATGGAAGAGAAGAAAAAAGAAATAAGAAAAAGTTCAGTAGTAGGTATATTTGTGAAATTTAATGTATCTCCAATAAAGTCATTAAATCAATAGTAGAAGGTTCAGTAAGCTCTTTTTTTAATAAAAGATAGGTGATAAAATAATATAAAACAGGTGAGTGTGAGGCAATTGCTGTTATTTGCATAGGCACAGCAAAATATGACTAAAATAGAAAGGAAAAATCTTTGTCCTAAAAATAGGGAGACCTTTTCCATAAAATATCCTGGCATAAGATCAACTAAAGGCTTCAGGCACACTAAATTGTCTAACCCAAAAGTCTTTCTCTGTGGTCCCAGTAAAAGCTCTTCACAATCTTGGTTGTTGCTGTCAGGTTTCTATAGAGATCCTCATTTCTGTACAGATCCTATGTTAAAGTTAGGAGGATGTTAAGTGTCTTCTGGTTTCATCTCATCATTAGGTAGCAATGCAGAGAACCCTGCCCTGAAAGCTGGTTGTTGCTGTTACCAAGTTGTTAGGATGTCATATAAGCCCATTCTGTAGTAAGTCAATGCCAGCGCAGTAGTAGGGTAGAAGATTAATCCCTGGTAGAAGTCCAATTCCTGGTGCTGGTATAGAAAACCATGCTGTTTCCATTGATGTGATCAAAGGTTCAAGAGTAGATGGTTAATGTCCAATCTTCGGAAGTTCATTTCTTTTTTTAATATATATTTCTATTTAAACACCAAAGTCACAAGGTTGTTTGTAATAGTTTTTTTTTTTACAAATAAAGTTGTTCATGATTTAATTCTAGTCATACAATGTACAACAACCTTCACCAGTGCACATTTCCTGCCACTGATGTCAACATTTTCTCCCTTCACCATCCCTGATGCCCTCTTCCCACCTACCACCTTCTTCTAACTGCCTCTGGGACAGGCATTTTACTTCACTCTCTTTCTCTCTCTTTCTTTCTTTGCTTTTTTGACTTTGTGGTTTGTACTACTGCAAATGAAGGTGTGTCTTGGCTTATTTCTAGCTTCTGAATTTGTACCACGGAAGTACCACATCAGAGTTTACTGTTACATAGTTCTTGACTCCATAAGCAGCAACATTATATGTTTTTAATGAATAGTGTTGCAAGTTTTTATGCTATAGAAATCTACAAATGCTACCTAGAATGACTTTCCCTCTACACTTGAAGGTTGACAAATATTTACCAGCTTTACCACTGAAGGTGTTATTTCCCTCAGACATGTGTCTCTCACCCCTTCTCTGTTCAAATACAATAGGGATATTCTACTCAGAGATCTTACACTTGTTTATACTATGCATTTTGCCAAAATGAAATATAGCTAATAACAGTCTAGTATTAAAAGAGTGCACTCACTCAGAGTATGTAAAGTTAGCAAATTTGAAATATTTTTTACATATTTTAGAATTAAGCTGGCTTTTATTATATCCTAAACACTATGTTCATATATAACTTTATACATATGTAATGTATGCATATATATACATTTAGATAGCTGTACATAATCATAAAATAATTTTACAAAAAAATCGAGCTGTGGCACAAGCAGTAGGGTTTTTGCCTTCCACTTGTTAATCTAGGGTGGACTGTGGTTTGATCCCCCCAGCAACCCATATGCTTCACCAAGCCAGGACCTATTTCTGAGCACATAGCCAGGAGTAAACCTTGAGCATCACTGGATGTGGTTCAAAATAAAGCAAAAAAAATTGAGAGGTTTATTTTGGGTCATATCCACTGGTGCTCAGGAGCATCAAGTTTGATGCTCAGAGATTACTCCCTGTAGAGCTCTGGGGACCCTGTTGTACAAGAGGTCAGACCTGGGCTTGCAGGCCTGAAACTGTGGTATATTAAGCAATTTTCTCATTTAGACACTTGCATTTTTTTTTCTAAAATTTTGGCTATTATGGGCAACTAAACACATATATTTTTACATTACTTGTTAAATTATTTCCTTAGGATAAAATCTTAGACATGGCACATTTTTCTATCAAGCAAATGTGTTGTCAATTTTTCTTGATACATAATATGAAATTACTCTACATAAAGCTGTGGCTATATCAATTTATATACTATATGTAGCAAACATTTCTGACAATACTTGTTTTCTCTACTTTGGCTCATGTAGCAATTAAACTAGTATCTTATGATTATATTAGTTTTTCAGTTTCTTGATTTTTAGGGAAGCATATTTTTAAATGTTTTTTGGCATGTATTTATTTGTTTCCTAGAAATGCTTAGTGTTCTTATTGATGTTGTCAGTTAATGGTCATGGTAACTAAAAGCAAGTAAATGTGTAAAAGCTAGAGAAACACTTAAACAACCATGTCATTGCTGAGGACAGTCAGAAGTTACACTGTAGTAGGCAGTAAACTGATATGTGGTCTTTGTCACATTGGAAGTCCTGTTATGCCTAGAGAATGACTTAGGGACATTTGTCCTCACCAGTTTTTCTTTGCTTTGTTTTTGTTTTGGGCCACATCTGGCTCTGAACTCTGAAACTACTTCTAGCAGTGCATAGGGGACCATATGGGATGTTGGGAATTGAGCCTGGACCCTCTACTTGCAAGGCAAGTGCTCTACATGCTGTCTTCTATTACTTTGCACCCCCCGCCTGCTATTAGGCTTACCTTCACAGCTATGCTTATTTCTTCTCTTACTCCAGGAATCACAAGTACTTTACTCTCATCAATAGCCACTTATTTATTATGCTCCAGGAGTACCTCAGTATTGGTTGCTAATGTTAAATAGTGAACCCACAGATCTCATAGTGGAGGAATTGTATTCATACTGAGACATTTTGTCAACTGCAATGCGCAGGAAACTGGGCCACTAGCCAACTCTAGTATCGTTATTCTTGATTCATTGCTGAGAATTCCCATAAAGTCAACTCATCTTTAATGGAATTTCTTGAAGAGTCAGGTTTAATTGCTTTTTGAAGACAGGAATTCTGCTTCAATGGATTCTGCTTTCTTGTTTCTCCGATCTCCAGATTCTAGCATAGTTCTTGGCACGAACACTCAGAATATTTGATAGCACAATCACAAGCTCCGTTAACCTACAGTTTTGCATTATGCAAAAAAAAATACAGGCAACAGGACTCATTTTGAGTAAACAGGAGAATCATTTTGAGTAAATTAAAGAGAAATCTAGGACACTTCATTTATTTGTTCAGAGTGATCAATCATTTTAAAATTATTAATTGACTTCTTTCTCCCAAGTCTAAACCAAGTGCTTCCTTCATTTAATTTGTCCTTAAACACTATTTTTCTTTGAAATACCTTGTAATTTAAATCCTTTCATTTGTTCATGTATGAACTCAACAAATATTTACCAATCGCTTCCTCAGTGTCAGAAATCTCTTTTGTTAAGCACGGAAGATTTCTAGTGAATAGCAAACAGCTCTGTTTTCAAGGAGTTCACAGTTGACTGGGCAGGAACGAGAACATAATTTGTGGGGACCAGTACAAAATGAAAATGAGGTGCTTCTTGTTCAATAATTAAGAATTTCAGGATGTCTCTACCAGAGCATTCAGCCAAGTTTAGGGCCCTTTGAGAATAGAGCTCTGTTTGACTACACAGGCCACTTGCCCCGAAGCTGATCCTTAAGTTCTGGAATCAAGCGAACAAACCTAAGGAAAGTGAAACAATAGTAGAAGTTATGGATGCAGATCTGTGAGGTTCAGAGGAAGGACCATCTTAGTTAAACACACACACACACACACACACAAACACACACACAAACTTAAAATAGATAAATGGCATGCAATTTTGCTGGAGGAGAGGGTGTCAGGTATTAAAGGCCTTTCCAAGACACCCTAATAAGTGTACATTTAATTCTTTCTGATGATTTTCAATAATTCCCAGGGATTTGTCGATGGAAAAATTGTGGTATAATAAAATTAGGAAGAATGCAAAAACTAGGTTCCTAGTTCCCAGTCCAAAAACACAAGATTCTTTGAGAGTAGAGCTGGACTTGGCCATAGCCTTTCCCATGCCAGCCTGTGAAAGCACTGGGGATAACTGATATGCTATAGTAAGACTTGCCTTTTCAAAGGATGTTGTATCTTGTAGTGAGGAAAGTTGATAGGAAGAAAATTGGAAGCAGTTGCTTAGAATCTTCCAATGAGAGAACTAGAAAGAAATAACAGCATGAGCAGAGAGGATACAGAAAGAATGCAGAAAAGAATATGGTTTTGAACCATACCTGGTTTTGGAACCATACCCAGCAATGCTCAGGGATTTCTCCTGGTTCTGCATTGAGCAGTTACTCATGGAGTGTTTAGGGAGATATATGGGATTCTGGGAATTGAAACCATGTCAGCCTTATTTAAGGCAAGCACTCTATCCACTGTACTATCTTTCCAGCTTGGATTTGAGATAAATTTGAGAAAACATGTGTACTCAAGAATGATTATTAGTATGGCTAAAGTTCTCAGTTTGTCCAATGGCAGATGCTACTACTATTTAATTTCTTAAAGAAAACCAGGAACAAGTTGGAAGGATGAAAATGGTAATAGCCAATACAAAATTATTGATATGAACCTCTGAGAATCCTGCTCAGAGCAAATTTTAAGGTCTTTCACCAACTATATATATTACAAATCATCATCTCTCTTCTACAAATGAAGAAACCAAGACAGAAAAATTAAATGACCTGCTATGGTTCATATAGCTAAGTAAATGCCACTTCAAATGTCCACTTTAAATAATATTGTACTACTTCTTGGTTTTGCTAATTTGTAGATAACTACTTTAATTCAATCACACACACACACACAGAAAGAAGCATGGTGTGCCTGGAATAACCAATCAAAACATGTGGAGGCTGGAGGCCACCAAGGTGACTTGGCTCCACTGTTACCTATTCATGGCCATCTTTTATTTCCCTTTACCTACAAGATGAAGATCATAATTTCTTACCAGAAATTAAGAAATTAATAAAATTAAGAAATTTCTTACAGTTTCAATCAGAAAGTGATGTGTGTGAGAGAAAAATCAATGATTTCTTGGAGTCTTCTCCAACACACTCTAAGAATATGATTCAAAATGTTTTAAAACAAGTGGATGCATTACTGTGAATCATCTTAAGAAATTTTAGTAGCACTCTTGATTTTTTTCAAAGTGCTTTACTTTTTTTTTTTTTAATCTCAGGAAACTGGAGACATTGCGTTAAGTGGAAACTAGAGCAATTTCTGTGCAAATTTCCCCTAAATTGAAGAACGAAAAGTAATTATACAACTAAATGGCAAACTACTGCCAAACCCTCTATGGTTCTCAGACATACAATAGGCACAAAGAACACAGGACTGGATCTTCAAAGGACTTGGCATTTTGGTCTATGTCCATAGAAGCTTCTCAGTTTTAAGATTTTGATGATATTTGAATGTTTTATCAAGACTAGCCTACTGAAATGGCCTACAGCTATTTCTGGAAGCCATGATGTAAAATCTCAGTGAGATGCCTGAAACCACAATCTGGATAGAGTTGAAAGCAGCTCAGAACATTGCCTCCTTAATTTCAGCCTCAGGCTACTTCCACGGACAAGGAACACAGCTATGCCCCAGATACACTTCAGGACAAGAACAGAGAGGAAGTTCACATTTCTCAAGTACTTTCCAGAGAAATTTTATGTTCCCAGGCCAGCATACTTTCTGATTCGACTGATTGCACACATAGGGTATTGGATGAGACTGTAATCACTTTAGCATTTAGAATTTATTACTTTTCTTAGGGAATATATGGTTGAAGGATCTTGAAATTTTGCTATTCAAGTCTTAAAATCAGTCCATAGGAGATGATTCTATGAAAAAAGACCAATGTTTTAATACTAGTTTTAAAATTAAAGTCTCTAGGATTAAACTTGGGTAGATATATGCACACCCCCAAATATATGTGATAACTTGTACTTTTAGTGGAAACATAAGGTTGACATTTATGACACATATTTACCTTTAGATTTTATCTTTAAAATTTGAATCACCAAATATAAAAAAGATTTTTTTACAATGATCAATTGTAATTTTTTAAAATGGAAATTTTTAAAAATTGTAATTATAATTACAATGGTAATTTTTTAAAATTGAGATTATTAAAAATTGTAATTACAATTACAATTGTAGTTTTTTCAATTTTTACAATGATCAATTACAATTTTTTCTTGAATATACAGTTAACATGCCATGAGAATTACAGCCTTTTCCCCAAAGTGCTTGATTCACTAGAACACTGGCTTCAGGATGGCAAATGATAGAGGATTTTTTTTTTTTTACTTCATCTGGTACCTATGGAATTTTATTTCTTCAGTTTTGAACTTAGAAGTACTCAATTCATGCAATGCTATACATCTTCTAGTAACTCTAGTAGTAGGAAAGTGGGAGGAAATTTGAACCATCCCCTACTACATATGAAGCATCTACTGAACCTGAATTGTCAACGAGGTTGCTGAAGGTATTCTCTACGGCCTTTCCTCAGTCTCTCTCATGAATTCTAACTGATGTCCATGGGGAAAAGTAGCTGAGTCGATGTAAATTCCTTTCTGGTCAAAATTCATCAAATATTGCAATTTGATGCTCTAACTCATATTTGACCTTCATGAATTTGTGAACAGATGCCTCCCTGGTAGTGCTCCAAAGTTCTAGGAGCTACTCCTTGATATACACACCTGATTAGGCTAAGTAGTTCAATGTGTGTGTGGCTACTCTAGCCCAGCATTGCTGAAGGCCACCAGAGTCATAGCTGACAATACTTGGGAATCAGTACCAAATATGCTACTATTGTTATGCAGGGAGGACATAAACCTTTGACCACTACACTAGCTTCTCAGTCGCTGATTGTTTTTTGTTTTGTTTTGTTTTTGTTTTTGGGTCACACCCAGCGGTGCTCAGTTGTCACTGCTGGCTCTGCACTCAGAAATCGTTCCTGGCAGGCTTGGGGGAACCATAGGGGATGATGGGGGTGAAAACTGGGTTGGCCACCTGCAAGGCAACTGCCCTACCCACTGTGCCATCATTCCAGCATGATTGCTTCTTAAAAGTTTGTTTGACAATTATTACTTCTTCCCATAATATGCCCAAAGTAAGATTATTTAATATATATTTTTAACTCTTCTTGGATCACTTCACTTTTGTAATTTAGTTTACCTAATTAATATGAAACCTTAATTATCTAATAGGTTTAAGACAATTTATGCTTTTGCAGATTAATCTTTTTTATTTTACTTTTATTTTTTTAACAAAGTGCATTTTTTTCCTTGGTGACTATGCCATGTAGACTTTCGAAGATGAGATAAATAGCGTGCAAATGTCCTAGTTACTTGGGCAATACTGGCTACAAGACAGTAGATGACAAGAAACTCAAAAGTCTAAAGTACATACTTTGTATAAAACCCCAGGTTTGATCTCTTAAGCTCTGTTGGAATGACCCCTAAGCATCGAGCTTCTAACCAGCAAAAGGAGTAATACCAAACCAAAAACAAATAAGTAAAAAGAGTTGCAAGACTCTTTCAGTGATGCTGACTTTATGTTTGGTGACTATAACATTCTTCTTTACATGCCTCTCAGTCTAGGGCCTATATTTGCGATAGATATTCCTCAAGTACATATAAAATTCACAAAGATAATCTATTTAAAATGGCACAATATCATGTTGTATTTCTTGCCTGAAGTAGGAATATTTAAACTGTTAAACATGAAAACAAGAAGCTCAACCTTTTAATTTAAAATATAAATTTGATTCCCAGAGTTTACCTACAACTGAGAGTTATATAAGTCAGATATGTAAGGCAGAATATTATCTGGTTCTCCCAAGATATTTCTTATATTTTAGTTCCTTAGCCTCAGTCAGTTTCAGAGTCTGACCTTCGGCAAACTTTTCTGTTACTCAGGACTTTTTAGTTTTTAAGTTTTAAGGAGCTAAAAACACATTTAGTATCATCTTAAGCAAAACAACTTTCATTTTGTTGGC
>PVKC010051200.1:0-10448 GCA_004027635.1 Crocidura indochinensis
CACTGATTCTTTTATTTAAGTATTAGATAACGATGAGACTATTTAATATGCACATTCTATGAACAGAGAACAAATTATCTCAGAGCTGCATTACCATACCTCATAAATTCAAAAAATGTTCATTTACTTCCTGTTTGATCTCTCCTGCTGATTAGTAGCTGAGCTTAATTTTCCTTCTCATCAGGTTCCTATTTTGTTTATTAAAACCTTTCGCACTTGCTAGAGGAAAATCTTTTACACTTCTGAAAGAATATAGAGCTCTATTTTTATTGACCTACTTATAATTCTGCACAAAAGACAGTCTACTGTGGAACTCATTTCAAATTATAGAAAACGACTTATAATGACCGCTGACTAAAAGAAGACTCTCCAATACCACTTGGAACACTAAGCCAGGGTTATACAATGAGTTTAATATTCATAGATTGTAGAACATAATTATTAGTATAAAAATGTAACAGCTGTAACATATCTACTATCAACTAATTTCTTAGACATTTATCAATTTTATAACTGATTATAACATTATAAAGATTATGCTAATATAAAATTTATGATTTATATTAATTGTAACACTGTATAGCTCATTACTGCTCCCCACACCCCTCTACCTGTTCTCAACTGCAGTATTTTTATTTATACACATGGTAGTACTACCACAATCAATAGTAATATGATCAATTGCTGAAAATGGTTCCCATTTTAATTTGCTTCTTTTATTGTATATAAACTAGAAAGGAGAATATGTCCCTTATTAGCTGATATGGGATTTAATGCAAAAGGTGTTGCTCCAATATTGTAAATATTCCCTGGGTTTGACTTCCTAACTCTTATGAAAGCAGAGAACTACCTTGCTTTAATGGAACAACAAACATCTGATATTACATTAAAAACAATATAAAGGGCCAGAGCGGTGGTGCAAGCGATGGTGCAAGTGGTAGGGTATTTGCCTTGCACTCACTAGCCTCGGACAGACTGCATTTCAACCCTCCAGCATCCAATGTGGTCATCCAAGCCAGGAGCAATATCTGAGTGCATAGCTAGGAGTAACCCCTGAGCGTCACTGAGTGTGGCCCAAAACAAACGAACAAATTCATAAAGATAAAAACAATATAAGCATAGTTGTAAATTGAGCATCAAGGTAGCACCAAAAGACCCAAGCATCAATATTATATTTTCTTCAAATTTTAGTCTGAAAAAGAATCCCAATCACGCATACATCCATAAAAATCTCTTCAGCAAGTTTCTATTTTCTTTTTACTCATCAGTTATGTGAATATTCCTGCTTGGGGATCAAAATCCATTATCTCTCATTAGATACAAGTTCATTAAGGAAAGTTTCAATTCCTATTCTAAAATTTGAAAGACTTACTGGTATATGAAGAATGGTATCTCTAATATATTTTCAATTGTTCAAAAATTATATTAAGCCATTTTAAATATTGGCATGGGTCAGAGGGAAAAGACTAGATTATAGAATTACTAAGGAAAAAATGATGGCTGAAACCCAACTACATGCTTGTAATTATGGTGCTTAAATAATGATCTATTTTTAAAAAAATAAACGCTTTCCATAAGAAAGAAAAGAGATGATGTCACAAAAATATAACAATTATCTGAAACATTTACAATAATATTGTTTTGGGGCCCGGGAGATAGCATGGAGGTAAGGCGTTTGTTTACCTTTCATGCAAAAGGTCATCGGTTCGAATCCCAGTGTCCCATATGGTTCCCCTGTGCCTGCCAGGAGCGATTTCTGAGCATGGAGCCAGGAGTAACCCCTGAGCACTGCCGGGTGTGACCCAAAACCAAAAATAATAATAATATTGTTTTGTTTATTTTTCATTTGGGGTCCACACCAGGCAGTGTTCAGGGCTATTTGTTGGCTCTGAACTCAGGAAATACCCAGCAGGACTCAGAGAAACAATGTGTGGTATGAGGGATGAAATTCAGGTCGGCAGTCTGTATCCAAGACAAGTACTTTACATGCTGGATTACTGCTTCATCCCCAGATTTTATATTATAATGTTAATAATGGATATTTGGAAGCTTAAAAATAGCTAATAGTTGGTCAGGGCAATATAGACTGCTTGCTGATTGTCAAATCTATTTTTTCTTTTTCTTTGGCATATAGCAAGATTACATATCCCAGCTTAGGTTTTAAGTGAGAGTGAATAAATATAATGACTAATTGGGATTATTAAAGAAGTAAGAAAAGTCATGTTTAAGTCTGACCTCCAAAGAAATCTATATCATAATTATTTGCACTTTCCCTTCCTATATGATTGCAAGTATGATTGATCTTTTAAGGTCTATGTCAAGATAGAAGTTTTATAGTGTTTTGTTTTGTGCCACACCCGGTGATGCTCAGGGGTTACTCCTGGTTATGCGCTCAGAAATCGCTCCTGGTTTGGTGGACCATATGGAACTCTGGGGAAATTGAACCAAAGTCCATCCTAGATCAGTGCGTGCTAGGCAAACTCCTGATCACTTACACCGCCACTCTGTCCCTAAAATATATATAAAATAGAGTGCATATTAACTTTTTTATACTATAATAAGTAGAGAATGCTGATGAAAAACTCACAGTTACAATTCATATGTAAGGAAATATTTAAGTTCTATATCTATCAGAGTATTCATTATTATAATCACATCTGATTATTTTATTTTTCAGGTAGTAAGTAAAAGTAGTTCAAAACTCATTCTTTATATATTGATATATATTCTAAGTAGAAGTATGTGTTATTATTTTTCTGGCCACACCCGTTTGATGCTCAGGGGTTACTCCTGGCTAAGTGCTCAGAAATTGCCCCTGGCTTGGGGGAACCATATGGGACGCTGGGGGGTCGAACCGTGGTTCTTCCTTGGCTAGAGCTTTCAAGGCAGACACCTTACCTCTAACGCCACCTCACCGGCCCCAGTATGTGTTATTTCTAATGCTGTGTTCTTAACTATTTTACTACAGAATTTTATTTCTGACACAACTTTTGACTATTTTAACTTCGATATCTAGTACACATGCAACTGTAGATTTTGCCATAGGGAAATTGTACAAGATCACTTGTGCAACGATTAGTCATATATCCAGAGAAATAGTACAAGGATAAAGGATTTTAGCATACACATAGCCAACCTCAGTCCAAGCTCTCGCACCATTGATGGTCCCCTGAGCACAGAGCCAGGTTTGGCATCAAAACAAAACAAACAAATAAAACATATAAGACATCATTAAAATAAATTCTTAAAATGTTTTAATATTTATTTAAGTAGAGGTTTTTCAAACAGAAATAAAAGTATTTTAAACTGGCCCTACCAAGAATTTGCATTACAGAATTGGGTTTTGAAAAGTCAATTAAGAATTAATGACACAGTTCATGAGATTTTGTTTTCAGAGACCTGAATTTCAAACATTCTATTCCAAATTATAAATTCCAATCTGATTGTTATCTCTGCTCAGTGACACATACAGAAATGAGCTAGCCTTCTCCCTCTGTTTTCACTGAGTTTAAGCTTCTGCATGAGGAAAAACACATGACTAGCATAACAGACAATTCTGAGTTATTTTTAATGCCTTGGGAATTCTAGTCATTAATCTGAGCTTCATACAATGAAGCATATAATGAAATAAGTGATATAATTGGACAAATAATATATTTTGTTTTATTAAATACAAATAATTTAAATGTATTATAAATTAAGATATTTTCAGAAAAATGAGGTGCTGAAGTTCTTTTTTCCTCTATTTAATATAAATATCACTTAGATTTCAAACAATTTATTTTATAAAAGACAATCATAGATGTGAAGGAAAAATGTTGTCAACTGATTCATTTTCCTTAAATATTATTTTATGATTATGAATGTTTTACATATATAAAGTAACTATAATGCTTTATTATGTTGCCATTATATTTTTTAATAATGCAATACTTAATTTGTTAATCACCTTTCTTGGGCTTTATCTGTTGCCTTCAAAAATATTTTTTTGGGGCCAAAGTGATAGCACAGTGGTGATAGGGTGTTTGCCTTACACACAGCCAACCCAGGACCTACCTGAGTTTGATCCTTGGCATCCCATTTGGTACCCCAAGCCTGCCAGATGTGATTTCTGAGCACAGAGTCAGGAGTAACCCCTGAGCACAGCCAGGTGTGGCCCAAAAACCAAAATCATGTATATTTTATCATATAGATGACATATATATGAATTCACATATATGAATACTCATATATATATATATATATATATTTGGTACTAGAGCGTTAGAAATGAGATTATGGCCTGGTTTTACATATGACTAATCAGATGATTCCTAGCACAGCACATGACCTACTGTATGGCCAAGAGCATAGAATCAGGAGCAGCTCCTCAGAACCACTGGTTTAATAAAAATTAATACTAATGAAACAATTTATGCAAATGATTTATGTATCATTTCTCCAAGAATCTTTGAGTCTTATAACTAAAAGGTAAAAATTATTTCTAAAAATTTTAAACTTCATTGTAATAAAAGAAATTTGAGAACAGTTTTTGCATTGGAAGAAGGTCTAGTGCACATATTTCTCATCATTGCTTTCAATTTGTTGATAAATTTGCTAAGCTGTAATAGTTAATAATTCCAAAGTGATGTATTTTAAGAGAAAATACATCAGTGTGATTTATTTCCAGTGACCAATTTCCAGGTATTTATATTTAATAGAATGCCATGCCAGCTCTTTTCTACATTTATTTATTTATTTATTTATCATTCATTCATTCTTGAATTTTAGGTCACACCTGGCAGCACTCAGGGCTTACTCCTGGCTCTACACTCAGAAATCGCTCCTGGCAGGCTTGGGGGACCATATGGGATGCCGGGATTTGAATCACAGTTCTTTTGCATGCAAGGCAAATACCCACCTCCATGCTATCTCTCAGGCCCCTTTTTTCTACCTTTAAATGTTCCAAAACTTTTAATATGGATGCAAAAATATATATATATTAAAATTTGGTAGTAATACTGTAATTGAAATCAATGTGTTCATTGATCTACAAGATTAGGGAGTTTCTAGGGATTAGCTTATACCTCTATTTGTGTTTTCTATAACTATTCACACAACCAAAATTCCAGAGAAGGGAGGTCACCAAAAGACCTCTAACTCATTCTTTTCACTCTTTAACCATTTCCCTTTTGGGTTTTTTTTTTGTTTTGTTTTTTGTGGTTTGGGGGGTCACACCCGGCAGTGCTCAGGGGTTACTCCTGGCTCCATGCTCAGAAATTGCTCCTGGCAGGCACGGGGGACCATATGGGGCACCGGGATTCGAACCGATGACCTTTTGCATGAAAGGCAAACGCCTTACCTCCATGCTATCTCCCGGGCCCCTACCATTTCCCTTTTGAAGAACATCATTTGCAGCAAGTCTAGAAGATCTCTTTATGTTATTGTTTTTGTTTTTTAAAAATGCCAACCTTATTTTTACAACCATTGGCATAACTTCTTATATTTTTGGTAACAGTAGTTACAAAAGTTTCGATTGCTGCACAAGCTCCTAAAAGAGTTAATACTCAACTGATCCATCTGCTTTAAAACTAAATTATAAGAATACCTCCTGATTGCTGGACTCCACCCCCTTCTCAGATACAAAGTCATTGCATCTTTCAAATAAATTAGGCTTAAAATCAAGTAATTATTTTCCATAATCTGTAGTTTGTTCCTTTAGTGCTTTTCAGTAAATATTATCCCAAGGATCTTTACATTTTTCTTATTATATATCATCCAGCTTTCACCCTCTACTCAAATTCAATAATTAAAAAAAAACAGTGCTATTAATTTGATTCAACTACCAAATAATATTTTAATATTTAGTGACTTTTAGATAAATATTTTCTCCACTATTAGAAAGAAAACTCTTATTTTGTATGATTTAATATGATATTTTTGAGTTTTAGAAACACAGTTACCATTTATTTATGTGAAAATCTATTGAGTATCACTAGACCTAAAAATTAACCTATTAAATATACCAAATATATCTAGTCAAAATATTATATTTTGGGACAATGAGAGAAATCACTTTTTTACAATGAGAGAAATCTTAATTTTCATTGTTTTATTATTGTTTGGAAGTCACAGAAAAAATGATTTCAGATGTTTTTGATCATACTCACATTTTATGCATATAAAACTACTTGTTAAATATACTGCTAAATTCCTAATCTATAATATTCTGGGAATAGAGCCAAGTTTTTATATAATGACAAATATCATGCTTCATTTTTATGATACTAATAAAATAAGACCTAGACTGCTGACTCAAAATATTATATCCGCTATGTATTTCAAAGTAAGTTTCTTGTGATAAGAACTTTTAGCATCTACTTTCTTAGCAGCTTCCAAATATACAATACTCTATTATTACTTACAATCTCCATGCTATATGTCACAACTGCAATATTTATCTAAAACCTGAGAGCTTTTATATATTTTAATATTAAACTTGATTTCATGATATGGCAATATTTCAAAATAATAACTTATGGGTTAAATACATTGAGTATTGATTTATAATAAATAAAAAGATTGTAAACTGTAATATAGAATGAAAGCATCAAATACAGAATTAATATAGTCATAGAAGAAGCAATTGTAATACAAAGAATTGTCAAAGAAAAGAAATTTCAATGGAAACATTTGAAAACTGGCAGATACATCTACAGATATATAATATAAATTAGATTAATAGAATAATTCAGATGCATTCAAGCATAAAAATCTATAAAAGCAGAGATTAAAAATAGATTTTGTAAAGAAAGAAAATACAGATCACTTAGAAAAGTATAATGGCAAGATATCTTCATCACTTCAATAGTAATGAAAAAAACAGCACTGTAATATCAATCAGCAAAGTAATGAGAGAAAATAACTTTGAGTTGATGATAGAAGCTAAATAATATAACAAAAAATAAAATAAAATACCACACTCGAAAGTAAACTAAAAAGTATGATTATTTACCATAGAGAGATTTTTAATGGACGCATAGAAATTGTTAAATATTGTGCATCAAAATGAACAAAAATTATACCAGAAATATTTCAAACAGAAGAATTGCTTTTAAAAAATTAATAGACAATATATCTAAGGCAACAACTTGAAAATGTAATCTATAATGTCTTCCTTATGAATTTAATTTTAAAAAATCGAAGTAGTTTTGTTTAAAATTTTAGTTAAAACAATAGAAATAATTTTGAAAAAACTGCATAAAAATGGGACTGATCAGAGCTAACTATCTAATTATTGGGATTTGTAAGTCATCTTGAAAAGTATTTTAATAACAACAGAAATTCAAGAATCAATTGGTTACAAAAATAATATGTGTGACATAAATAATAATAGACATGCATGAAGAAACAAAATATAAATAATAGATATGCATTGAGAAACAAAATATGCATAGATAAATATAGCAAGGAAATGAAACAAAAAACTAGGCAATGAAAAGTGAAAAAAAAATAAGTATACTTTCATCCATATAAATCTATGCTGACAGAAAATAATCAAAATACACCATTGTGGGATCAGAGCGATGTTGCAAGCTATCACACACACACACACACACACAATTTTTTTAATCCAGGTTAGACCTCTTCCACTATATCCTTCCTCCACTTCCACATTACCTACCCCTAGAGCTCACAGAATATGCCCCTGGTATGATCTTCAATACTTTAAGCTCTGAGTAGAACTGTATCACTAGCAGTCTGAGTGCTACCAGGGGTAATACCCAGGCTCTTGAACACCAGTCTGATTGCCCCAAATAAATAAAATTAATTATGCAATCAAATGAACCAAGGATGTGGCTCAAATGGTAGTGTATATACCTTCAATATGTTAGATCCTTTGATAGAATGAACATATGTGAACTACATTATGCCAAAATTCTAGATATAACTATGATTGATACCTTCTCCTACTCCACAGGTTATTGCCTACAAAGTATAAATATCACACAAAAAGTAAAAAATGAAACTTTGCATTTATAGAAAAATGAAAATTAAAATGTATTTTAACTAATAAATAGCTAGAGCAATAACAAAATAAATAATTAATTGAAGTAGTAACATATGTAACACATACCAACTTATCAACTATTGATAGGTCAAAATAGTGAAAATTTTAGTGAAAATATAGAATATAAATAAATACTTGGCACTAAAAAACACAGTAGTTAAGGCAATTGCTTTGTAAATAGCTATCTCAGTTAGATCTTGGGAAGATAATATAGTCCCATGAATAATCTTTAAACAACCAGAATTAAGTATTGGGGTACAACTGATTATTATGTCAAAACTATACAGACATACACAGTTGTACAAACACATAATTTACACTATCCCCACCACCACTTATATGCATACAGACCTCTATCCCCATTTTATTTAGAATCTCTTGCACATTCCCTCTCACCAAACCCCCTTTACTCAGTAAGTTTTTCTTTAATAAAAGACCAAGGACTTGTCATTGTTTAATATGAGCTATTTCCTTGGTTTATCTCTTTATTATCAAAAAAAACCCTGCAATTATCCAATGTTTGTCCTTTTCACTCTGCATATTTAACTTAAAATAATGCCCTCTAGTTGTTCACATTCTATCAAACTGCATGGTTTTATTTCTTAGAACTGCAAGGTATTCCATTATGTGTAATATGTAATGTCTTTATGTTTTCATTTGTCATTGAACATTTCTGTAATTTCTATAAGCTGGCTATTGGAGGTGAGGTGCAGTAACTTTGTAAATCAATACCATATACTTGGATAAAAGTATTACCATTTTACGTAAACCATAATAAAATATTTTAATAAAATAAAATTTAAAAAACATTAAATAAATTTTGATTGACTACACATTTAATTCATCAATATAAAAGTTCACATTTTTCTTTATCATATGTGGATATTTTTTTCAGATATGGGTTGTATTAAGCAATATAAATACAATAAATTTAAAAGATTTTGCGGCCGGAGAGATAGCATGGAGGTAAGGCTTTCGCCTTGCATGCAGAAGGATGGCAGTTTGAATCCCAGCATCCCATATGGTCCCCTGAGTCTGCCAGGAGCAATTTCTGAGCATAGAGCCAGGAGAAATCCCTGAGAGCTGCCAGGTGTGACCCAGAAACAAACAAACAAACAAAAAAGATTAGGGACCAGATACATCAGGTTGTATACCTCCTTTGTATGTGGTTGACAAGGATTTGATCCCCAGAAGTACATGTCACCCAACAAGTCCACCAGAAGTTATCCCTGAGCATAGAGCCAGGAATGATCAATGAGCACTCCTAGGTATGATCATAAAAGTGAAACAAATAGGGCCCGGGAGATAGCATGGAGGTAAGGTGTTTGCCTTTCATGCAAAAGGTCATCGGTTCGAATCCCGGTGCCCCATATTGGTCCCCCATGCCTGCCAGGAGCAATTTCTGAGCATGGAGCCAGGAGTAACCTCTGAGCACTGCCGGGTGTGTCCCAAAAACCAAAAAAAAAAAAAAAGTGAAACAAATAGACAAAAAAATTAAAGAATCAGTTTTCAATGAAACCTCATATAGTTAATGCAATATAGGTTTTTTAAATAATAAAGAAAGAAATTATATATATATCAAAAATTGTGAGATCAACAAGTGAAAGCAAAGATTTGGAGAGAATAAGTAGTTTTTGTTAATATTCCAGAAAAAATAATACTTTTTAAAATTTTTGAGAATTTTTTTATTTTTATTTTTACTTTTTTATTTTGTTCTTGTCCACACCCTCCTGTGCTCAGGGTTTCCCCCAGGCTCTGAATTCACGGATCACTCCTGGCAAAATTAAAAGGGACATATGTGGTATCAGGCATCAAATCCAGGTCAGTACTATTACCTTTCTGATCTCTCTGCCCTCCAAGAACATAAATTTCTATGGGCAGATATTTGTTACAAAAAAAATGACACTTGAAGAAAACAATATAGACTTTCCTTTAAATTAGAAATTGAAATTTCATGCAGCCTAGTTATACCACTCCTGGAAATATAAGAGACCCAAAGATATAATGTAGACAATGTATCAGTACTCCTATGTTCAGGACAGTACTATTCACAATAGTCAGAATCTAAAAACAATCCAAATGTCAAGAACAGATGAGTTAATAAAGGAAATAAAGTATATCTACACTATGGAATACTATGCAGTTGTTAGGAAAAATGAATTAATAAAATGTGCTTACACATGAATAGACATGGAAAGTATTACGCTGAGTGAAATGAGTCAGAGAGAGGGGGACATACATAGAAAGCTTGCACTCTTCTGTGGTATATTTAAAGAAGCTTAATATGAGACTAACACCCAAATTCAATAGAAATAATGAGGGGAATAACCATTGAAAATGATCATTGTGGACAAAATCTGGGAATCGAAAGAAAAGTTATATGCATGATACCTTTTCT
>PVKC010051201.1:0-10451 GCA_004027635.1 Crocidura indochinensis
TTCTCTTTCCCACAAATCTAGTCTGCCTCTCGAGGAAACAATCTTTTCTTCTCTCTCTCTCTCTCTCTCTCTCTCTCTCTCTCTCTCTCTCTCTCTCCCCTCTCCCTCTCTTTCTCTCTGTCATTTTTAGGAGTGAGAGGCATTCTTCTATCTCTCTGACTTTTGTTTGTTTGTTTGTTTTTGGGCCACACCTGTTGATACTCAGGGGTTACTTCTGGCTATGTGCTCAGAAATCGCCCTTGGCTTGGGGGACCATATGGGATGCTGAGGGATCGAACCACAGTTTGTCCTAGGTCAGCCACATGCAAGGCAAACACCCTGTCTTTTTGCCACTGCTCTGGCCCCATCTCTGACATTTTTAAGAGCCATTCTCTTCCTAGCATCAGTGTATATGTGTGTGTGTGTGTGTGTGTGTATGTATATGTATATGTATATACACTGATATACACTGATATATTTATCAGTGTGTGTGTGTATATATATATATATATATATATATATATATATATATATATATATGTTGCACTGCAGATAATTAAGGGGACTGATTGGTTCACTGATTTTCTCCCTCTTGCAGAAAGACATTGACATCCTGAGTACACTTAAAGTACATTCATGGCTGAGAAAAACCAAAATAAAATGCCCTCCTGCTTTTAACTCCCTTGCTAAAGTAGCTACAATTATGTAACCTTATTTGTCCTTAGCAGAGCACTAAGTGAGAAGATATATTTATGGGTTCAAGTTCTATTACTGACCTAATGACTAATTACCCTGCAGTATTCATTAATACTCTTCCATTCTTCGGAGGTATCTCTAAGTGGAGACAATTGTGCCTTCTCATTAGTAACCAAAAGATACATGAGATCATCCTGCATTGAATGTGTACAATCAGAATGTAAATTACTTATTTGTGGGCAAGCCTGATTTAGGGGGGTTTGTTTTGTTTTGATTTTAGGGTCATACCCAGCAACGCTTGGGTATTACTCCTAGCTTTACACCAGGAATTCTGTTGGTGATTAGGGGACCATAGGGATGGCAAGGATCTAACCCGAGTTGGTTTTGTGCAAAGAAAGCACCCTATTCACTGTACTGTCGCTCAGCCCCTATATTTTAATGTTGACTGGTCAGTGTAGACAATAGACCCATCAAGATTATGATGTTTTTCAACATTTACATCCATGTTTAGAGGATTTCCTATTCTTCGTGTCTAATGATCTTTTAGATCAGATCTTTCAATATCCTTGTCCTAGGATTTTAACTATTAAAGTTGCTGTTGGTTTCTATTGGTCAATCTTAGTTCTTGTATATCTTGGTTCTTTTTTCTCTACAAATGGATTCTAAACTGCTTGATGGCAGAGATCAGAGCTTTATTTCTAAACCTACATTTCAAATGACTCATCGAATTTAGCTCAATTATTACTCTTACATGTACTGAATCTCTATCTCTATTTCTCTCTCTTTCTCTCCCCCCCACTTCCCACTCAGGTTTGGCTCTGTCTTTTTTTAAAAAAATGTTTTTTTGGGGGGGGGCACTCTTGGCAGTGCTCAGGGTTTACTCCTGGCTCTACACTCAGGAATTATTCTGGGGACTATATGGGATACCAGGGATCGAACCCAGATTCAGTGATATACAGCAAGACAAGTATTCTGCCTGCTATATATATATATATATATAGTGTATATATACACTGCCTGCTATATATAGTGTGTATATATATATATATATATATATATATATATATATATATATATATATATACACTATCACTCTGGCCCCTTGCTCTGTCTGTGCCTTTAACTTATAGATGAGATTTTGGCTGTGAGCAAGCAAATTTGGAAATTGGACAACTTCCTGCCAGTCATTCTGGTTTCTGAGGGCATGTCGGTGCTAAGCCTTTCCACAACTACTGTGCTTTTTAACAACCATCAGGGCCTCTATGTTCCTCTCTCTCAGCTTACTTCTACTTTTCCCACCTGAAAGCAGATGACCTCTGATTTCTTTTTAAGTTTGGGAATCTTTCTCCAGTGTAATTCCATGAGAGAAGAGGTGGGGGAAACAGTTAGTCCTCAGTGAGAAAGATGGGATGATAGGATGGCTCACAGGGCAGCTTGAAGGTGAAGTGGAGACACACCTTTACAAAACAGGAATTACTGGTAAGTGATGGGAGCCGATTCAGAGCTTTAGATTTCTCCTGAAGATCTGCAGAATCAAAGTACCCTTGGACCAGAATGGATGGGTCTAGTGGATGGGTAAGAACTAATTGGGAACAAATATTTATTAAGAAGTATCTTCTTCATAACTTACTCTTATTTCGTAGGATCCTAATTTCATTTGCAGAAATTAAAGTGCAATAAGTCTCAAAATTCTAAAAATGGGGCTGGGGAGATAGAACAACAAGTCATACACTTACTTTGTATGTAGTTGACCCTGGCTTAATATTGGACATTCCATATGGTTGCTGAAGTTCCTTCAGGAGTAATCTCTGAACACAGAGCCAGGAATAAGCCCTGAGCATCACCAGGTGTGGCCTGAAAACAAACTAATTCTGAACTGTGAAAAAGCTATATAAATCTGAAGTGAGGATTAAAAAAATAGTACAGGAGTTAAGTTGCCCACCTGAATGCAGCAGACATTTTTTTTTCAAATACCCTGTACCACATATGGTCCCTAGATACTTCCAGGAGTTATCCCTGAGAACAGAGCTGAGAGTAGACTCTCAGCATTGCCAGATATACCCTTAAATTTAAAACTAAAACAAAACAAGAGTGTAGACCAAGGATTTAGCTCAGTGGGTGAAACAAAATCCTCCTATATATGAGATCATGGGTTCAATCCCTGACATTAAAAATAATTTTTAGGGGCCAGAGAGATAGCATGGAGGTAAGATGTTTGCCTTTCATGCAGAAGGATGATGGTTCGAATCCCGGCATCCCATATGGTCCCCTGTGCCTGCCAGGGGCGACTTCTGAGCATAGAGCCAGGAGCGCTACTGGGTGTGACCCAAAAACAAAACAAAACAAAAAAACATTTTAAAATAAGTAGAAATAAGTAATACAAAGTGTTTTTTTTTTCAATGATATTTGGCATTTTATGTCCATGGAAATAAACTTGAGTGTATTGTGCAAAGGAAAGTGCCCCCAATTTTATTGAAGTCACATTGCATTGTGACAGGAGGTAAGGTGTGCATTGTTGAAATGCTGTGTGTCCTGAAATTAGTTTCCAATTTTCTTCCTTTACCATCAGATCTTCCACTTTTTCCCCATTTTACTCTGCTCCTCTCTAGTCCTTTCCTTTAGTGATCAGTCTTTAGTTTTGGGATTTAATTGAATTTTTTTTGTTGTTTTAACTTAATTCACCCATTTCTTTGATTTTTCCTTTTACCCCAAGTGAAATGACATGCACTTGTCTTTCTTTGCTTGAATTAATTTACTTAGCATGGTGTCCTCTGGGTTTGTCCACAGATTTCGTCTTTTATTGCAGCTGGGCTGGTTTTCCATTATGATGTCCACAGGCCGCTTCTTTTTTATGCAATAATTTAAGTCATTTCTTTATCCAATGGGTATCAGGGTTTCCAGTTAGTTTTTGGCATGTGGGGTGGGAGTGTCTCCAAGTCTCTTTAAACTTTTTAATCTTGTATGTGTGTTTGCAGGAGAGAGGGTATAAATACCCAGGGGTGGGATAACTGGATCGTGTGGAATCCTGGGTTTTAGTTTTTTTGAAGTTTCTATAACCACATCCTGCTGTATACAAAGCTTCCTTCCACATACTTCCTTTTTCCCTTTTCACTTAGAGAATAGTCAAGGAACAGTGTTTTTGTTTGTAGCCATCAGAAGAGATAAAGTCATGAAATGTTTCTATACATGGATGTACATGGAATACATAATAATCATCTATTATGCTGAGTGAAATAAGTCAGAGGGAGAGAGATAGATACAGGATAGTTTCGTTCTAAAAAGAATAAAAGACATTATAGTAATAACACCCAGAGACAATAGAGATGAGGGCTGGAAGGACCAGCTCATAGTATGAAGCTCACCACAAAGAATGGTGAGTGCAGTTACAGAAATGACTACACTGACAACTACCATGACATTGTTAATGAGTGAGACAAATTGAATGCTTGTCTTATGCAGGCAGGGGAGTGGGGGGAATATGGGGGGCATTGGTGAAGGGAATGTTGCACTGGTGAAAGTTTGTGGGGCTTTTTTTATGACTGAAACCCAACTACAATCATGTTTGTAATCAAGGTGCTTAAATAAAATATTATTATTAAAAAAAAGTTTCCAATTTGCTGTTTTTCTTTGAGAGTGACTTTCTTCAGCACCACAGCACCACATTTCTTCCCAAAATTAGCATGGCCCAGGAGCTGCACTCTACCTCCTTATAACAAAAAAGAGCCTTATCTCCTGCAAAGTTTGGTACATACATTAGTCAGTTACTTTCTGTCCTGCTGCTCTGTCTCAGTGAGATCATCAGTTGACAGACCCTGTGCCTTGACCATGCATATCTCATTCCTGAGACACTCCCTCAAACGTGTCAGACACAATGTCAGAAGCTTGTCAGTGGTTTGTTGAGGGAAATGTTTTCTTTCTGCCTCCACAGGTACAACTGAAAGAAGCCATCGAAGATCTTCCTGGTAAAATGGACACTGAACTAGCAGAATCAGGATCAAACTTTAGTGTGGGACAGAGACAGTTGGTGTGCCTCGCCAGGGCTATTCTAAGGAAAAATCGAATATTAATTATTGACGAAGCAACAGCAAATGTAGATCCAAGGTACAAAACAGAGGCCCACAGCTTCTAAAAATCTGACTTGAAAAGGGAAAAGAGTTCATGCTTCTGAGGAATGTTTCATTCAAAATGCCATTTGCCATGAAGATAGCTTTAATCTATTAATTAATTCTCTTAATTAAGTCCCTTAATTCTTTTAATTCTGGAACATGTGATGAAACCCAAACCATTGATTTAGATTTTGGTGATATGATGAAGTATATGATATTATGAGGCATGTTATGAAGGCATATGAATTTTTTGAAATGACTCCTGATTATTTCTAACCAATGTGAAGGGACAAAATTTTCCTTTTTTGTGTGTATTAATGACAGCATAGTAGATTTCTAAGTAGACTCTGTATTTGGGCTGGTTATTTTGAAGAATGGTTGGAAGGGAAAAGTGATTTATTGATTGGTACAGAGTAAATCTAACTAGATGATCTCTTGATCTGAATATTCACCAACTTTTCTATACCAGATAATACTGTTTTCTGACTCTCTTCTTCAGGCCTGGGTTTTAGAGTGATCATTTAGTGGTTATATTTTTACTTTTTACTTGTCCCTCCACAGTAATGGCCACTCAAGATGCTCTGTTGTGCCTTTTACTCGCCTTCCTAAAATTTTATTTGTGTTGCTGCCTTTCCTTCTCATTGCTCTGTCTCCTCTAGTCTCTGGCTGCTTCCATGTCATTAGCAGTTGTTGTCTTCAGCTCCTGCGGTCATTGCTGGCCTGTGGATTCTCCCCCGCAAGTTGCTCCATGACCAACTGATGATTTCAAAGCCACTTAGCCACTTTAAATAGACTTTTTTTTAAAAAAGATATTTGTTCAACAGAGCATGTGTTCAAATGCTAGATTTCGAACACATGATTAACAATATATTATTTTCCCTTCCTTTGTATACTGTAAAGTCTTATGTCAGCTTTTACTAAACTCAACCTCTTGGATTCCAGAACTGATGATTTAATACAACAGAAAATACGTGAGAAATTTGCCCAGTGCACCGTGCTGACTATTGCCCACAGACTGAATACCATCATTGACAGCGACAAGATCATGGTAAGACCCTCCTGTCATACCTGTCCTAACCTAGACTCCAACTTTCCTCATGCTTTTCCTTGTCAGGTTTGGCAGAAATTCTCTGTCACTTCATTTTCTGGCCTTTGCGCCTAGCACTCTTGATGGTAGCGACTCATGCTGCATCAGCTACACTTTCCAAACATGGTGTTAAAGACTCTATCTACCCCACTGTTTCCTAAATCTTATTTAAACATTATTTACATTGTCATTTATTTTCAAGATGGCCTATCATGAAACTGTTCCCGATTCAAGACAGAATTTTGTATTATAGGATGCAAACCCCAAACAATTTTCTCTTTGACACTTTTTTTTTCTACATAGGTTCAGTTGCCTTCAGCCAAAAATTAGCCTTTCATGCAAGTTGTTGGTTAAGATAACAAACTTTCCCAGCTATGGCAATGCTCAGGAATGAACTATCAGAGGAAACTTGATGAGAAGAATCAGTCAGAAAATAAGAGCTAAAATTGTAACAAAAAGGATTTAATGTAGGAAATATCTTACACCAGCACTAGAGATCCAAAAGAGGGAAAAAGTAAATACTGGGTTCATAATTCTAGGAAGCATGAGAATGGGAGATAACATGAGTTATCTACCTGGTTCCATCATTGCCTGAGCTCTACCTGTAGCATTCCCAGAGCACAGAGCCAAAATTAACTGCTGGGTGTGACTCAAATCTCCTGTACCTCGCAAAAAAAATGTTTTAGGATGCAAGTAACTTACCTTGGGTAGACTGACTTCCAAACATAGATTCACAGGAGAGGTCAATGGAAGTTGCTCTTTAGATCTCCTAGGAGAGGTCATTGGCCATAACAGAGACAGAGTATAGATGGGGCTGGTTTCATGTGTGCTTGCAGAAGATAGAGGTGGTGTCAGATCTCCTTGCCAGGGTAGCAGTGCCAGATAAGCTCCCTTCAATTGATCTCTTTATTGGAAGCAAATAAAGTACCCAGAGGCACTTGGAAGTGCCAGGGGGCCATGGAAATGTGGTTTGCAGAAAGAAAGAAAAGGGTTTTGGTGAAGAGACCACCCTTGGACCACTAATAAATCTCTGACTATCCAAGTTACAGTCTCTAAGTACCTGTTTAGTCATTTCTCCCGGGTCTGATTGGTTCTTTCTTGGAGTGCCTTCTTTCCTTTCTTCTCTTCTTTCCTTCTTTCTTCCTTGCCTTCCTCCAGCACTTGATCAATTCCCCTAGAGCTTAGTCTGTGGCTTTGTCAGATGAGAGAACCAACATTTTTGAAGTTGGGCTCTGATTGATTGCAAATCATCCCAAAGAAATGTACCTTCCAGGATAGCCCCATCCTGCCCCTATCTGTGAGCAGCTTGCTTTCTTCTTCTTTGTCACATATTCTGCTGTCACCAAACTGCAGAATCTTGCATTTTTCTGACAAGTGAGGAAGTAAGCAAAGGAAGCCTGTGTCATGCACAGGAGATAACAGGTGGATTAGCCAGTGGTGGTGATGATGGTCCTGGCTAAACAGGTTTCATGAGCAGTAGTAGCCAAACTTTACTTATGGATAGTGATAATGGTGCCCTTGTCTTCTTGGACCATTTCTGGAATGTTTTTTCTTCCCACCCTCTCACTTCAGTGGCAGGGGCATGGGGAAGACCTCAGAACATCCAAGTCTCTTGGACCCCATCACCTCATACTCCCAAAGCCAGGCATGGATGAGAATGAGTTCCAGCAACTTAAACAACAGCAAGGGGCAGCACCACCCCCACCCAAAGAAACTGGGACTTCCTTACCAGTAGGCTGGCTATGGGACTATGGGACACTCGTGTTCACAGAACAGTGATGCCTCAGGTTCAGAAACATTATATAACATTGAGCACCCCAGATCTTGGTTTTGTGTTCTTGAATGGTAACATATCAGTCTGGTCTCCATTATGGATTTTTGCTTCATTCTCTTCTCTCACTGCTGATGCTCGTAAACTGTGTGTCCTGTCCCCACACCCCCAAGCATCTTTCTTCCACAACAATTAAGTGACTTTGTGACATCAAACTGTTGGAAGCCCTTCTTCAGGTGTGGATGGTTTGATCTCTGTGACATTTGGGGTCCCATTCAAACCTGATCTTTACTTTCAAGTGTTGCAGGTAGATATTGTCATTTTTGCTCTTGGGAATTCGGGGGACACTGCTGCATTGAAGGTGACAGCTATCTCTGACTTAGAAATACTGTCAGCAGCCATTGCTGTGGATGATGGGGGGTGGAGAGGATGAAATACCAGGAGGGATGTATGGTGCGGATTAGATTGGTCTTACCCGTTGGCGTTTCACCCATAGCACCAATGAGCTACCCCTTCAGCAACCGACTTGGCTGCTGGTTTTAGGCTGAGCCAATTGTGGGAGCCTCTGCAGACTGGGATTGCCTGGGAAATTTCAAGGACCTCCATTTCCTCTTTTCTGTTTAGTGTCTCTGTCTTGATCCTTAGCATGCTTTGTGCAAAGTAATGTGCAGTAGTGGGGCTTCCTTATCCTTTTATGGGGGGTTGGGGGTCACACCTGTTAATGTTCAGGGGTTACTCCTGGCTCTGCACTCAGAAATTGCTACTGGTAGGCTCGGGAGACCATATGGAATGCTGGGAATTGAACCCGGGTCTGTCTTGGGTTGGCCGCGTGCAAGGTAAATGCCCTACTGCTGTGCTATTGCTCTGGCCCTGGCTTCTTCATCTTTTCTTCTCCTTGTCCTACTCTGCTGCATTTCCTGCTGTAAATTTTTAGCCTACATCATACTTTTAGGTTTCTAGGTCTTCCAGGCTGGGTTCTCTCTCTGTCCTCAACAAATTTGGATGCTCAGAGTAAGGGGCGTATGTGGAGGCAGTGAGCTGTCTAAACTGTTGTCCAGTGGAACAACCTTTACACACCCAGTTCTAATCTGGGGGGACCATCCACTCGGACCTCCATGGCCTCACGGTGCCATCAGTAAGTTCCCATCCCCAGAAGATGAGGACCCCTGCATGACTCACACCAGGGTCAACACTGATGCCTGGGGTGTGATGTGGATCTGACCTGGGGGAACCCAAGAGACATGGCTTACCTAACTCCGGAAATAGAGGCGGAAGAGGGGGAGGAGTATCCTCTGAGATTCATTCACTCCCAAAGATTCCAATCTCACCTCTTCCTACCCAAAACTTCTGCTTGCCCTTGAGCCTTTCAGTTTGCCTGGCAAAAACCATGCATGCTCTTTCTGTCATCTTTGGATGGATTAAGTTGTTTTGAGGGAATTTGGGAAGCACTGTGGAAGTATCTGTGTTCTTTCCAGAAAGCAAAAGTCTGTCATGTTCTTCAGAAAGCTTTTAGGATCTCAAGACAAGTCAGTAGGCTGCCAAGTCTAATGTTGTCAGGGGCGCGGACAACTAGTCTGGGGAGTGGCTGGGGAAGTGAGGGATGCTAATGAAAGGCATTACCCACGCTGTTGTCATGATAAAGTCGTGTAATTGCTAGCGCTTAAGGTGTAATAATTACATTTCGTTGCACTGGTGAATACTTCTGCACAAAGACTGATGGATATGGTTTTGTTTACTGTAAGTAAATCAAACAAAAGGCTTGTTGGGAAACAACTGTGACCTAATTAATAGCTTTGTTTATATGTTGGCTCTCCAAAGGGATTTGCCCAGTTTTGGTTCATTAAGCGCCATTAATGTGTTCGGCTTAGACTTCTGTTTTATAAAGATGTTCGCTCCATTTTCACTTTATTAAACATGATGGGGTCCTCATGACAGCTCATTTACTCGGCTTCCTTTGCTCAGCTGCCACCAAACAGTGGAGCAAGATAGACAACTTAGAAATCCTCTTTCTCTGACTACTCGCCACTATCTCCGGGTGAGCAACTGCTTCTCGCCTCTTAGTGTTTTCTGTTTTGCTTTTAGTTTGTTTTAAATTTCTGAATTCACTACTTGCTTGGGCCTCTTTTCAGCCCATCCGGTGGCTCTTTTCCTCTGCTCCACGCTTGCCCCACACTTTATAACACCCTTGGATACTGGCCCCCTTTTCTGTAGTGAAAAACAGCCCAAGGAATTTTACCATAATGTTGCCTCTGTGCAAAATGGGTCCCACTGGCATACGGCTCAGGAATTCCTGAAGACAGGGTCATAGCGATAGCACAGCAAGTAGGGCATTTTGCCTTGCACACAGCTGGCCTGAGTTCAGTCCTCAGCATTCTATATGGTCCCCTGAGCTGTGCCAAGAGTTATCGCTGAGTGCAGAGCCAGGAGTAACCACTGAACATTGCCAGGTGTGACCCCAAAACAAAAACAAACAAAAAGAATACCTGGGGGCAGAATCACAGAACTCAACACCCCAGATCCAGCTTCATGAGGTTACTGTCACCTCTAAAGGATATGTCCATGTCCCAGCTTCTCCTCTCAATGCTGACACCCCTACCCTTGAACTTCACACCCAGGAACAGATCTACCTGGAGGAGCAAATAATATTGTGAGTGTGCTCACAGGGTTTGCATGAGATGCTTTCTCCCCTTCCTGGAACTTAAATAAAACACCAGCACTGACAGTTCCTGGAGAGGTTCAGAAAAAGCTCCACCAGGTCATACATGATTTTCTGAAGGAAAAAAATTGCTGAGCAGGGAGGAAGTATAGTTGA
>PVKC010051202.1:0-10455 GCA_004027635.1 Crocidura indochinensis
ACTGCACAGGGCTGGGCACCGGGCAGGGAATGAGTTTCTGCCCTGTGCCAAAATCTGGAACCCACAGTCCTGGGAGGATGCACACACGGGCGCACAAATTATGCATGCCCTGGAGGAGGAATCCCCAGCACCTCTTGGTTCCTGTAGTGACCCCCAAATCCTATGCATGCAGAACCCAAAAAAAATAATAATACTTAGGGGCCGGGCGGTGGCGGTGGAGGTAAGGTGCCTGCCTTGCCTGCGCAGCCTAGGGCGGACCGCGGTTCGATCCCCCGGTTTCCCTTATGGTCCCCCAAGCCAGGAGCGACTTCTGAGCGCATAGCCAGGAGTAACCCCTGAGCGTCACTGGGTGTGGCCCAAAAACCATAATAATAATAATAATAATAATAATAATAATAATAATAACAGGGAGACAGCATGGAGGTAAGGCGTTAACCTTTCATGCAAAAGGTCATCGGTTCGAATCTCGGTGCCCCATATGGTCCCCCGTGCTTGCCAGGAGCAATTTCTGAGCATGGAGCCAGGAGTAACCCCTGAGCACTGCTGGGTGTGACCCAAGAACCAAAAAAAATAAAATAAAATAAAAAATAATAATAATAATACTTGGACCCTGTAGTGACCCCCAAATCCTATGCAAGCAGAACCCACTCCTTTGCTCTGGGATCCCATCTGGGTATAAAATGCTGACCCTGCCCAGATGTATCTCTTTTTAAATAATTGAATCTCCGGGGTTATCAAGCTACAAAGGTATTCATGATTAAGTTCCAGGTCTATAATGTTCCAAACCCAGACCCTCACCTGTGTCCACTTCCCACACCAACATGCCCAGTTCCACTCCTGGCTCCCCACCCCCCAGCCTGTCTCTGGTGCTCAAGAGCACCATGGTGGGGGCCGGGCAGTGGCGCTGAAGGTAAGGTACCTGCCTTGCCTGCGCTAACCTAGGACGGACCACGGTTCGATCCCCCGGTTCCCCATATGGTCCCCCGTGCCTGCCAGGAGCGACTTCTCAGTGCATAACCAGGAGTAACCCCTGAGTGTCACCGGGTGTGGCCCAAAAGCAAAAAAAAAAAAAAAAAAAAAAAAAGAGCACCAATGTCTGAGTCTTCCCCTCCTGGACCTAGTCCACCTCAATGGTGGGCTTCCTGCTGATACAAGCTCTCCTGGCATTCTTTTCTTTTAATTTTGGACATTAGTTATTGCCCTAGTACATCTCTTTGTACCCTGCAAATGAAAGAGATCTTTCTGTTTGTCCCTTCCTCTTCCTCTGACCAATTCCATTCAGCATGTTGTTCTTCTGATCCGTCCATGAAACTGTAAAGTGCATGCTGTCATCTTTTCTTACAGATGCATAGTATTCCATTGTATAGACCTACCACACTTTCTTCTTAACTCATTCATCTACTCTCAGGCAGTTGGGGTGTTTCCAGATTTGGGTTCTTGTAAATAGTGCTGTTACAATCAGGAATGCAGAGACCTTTTCAACATTATGCTTTGGGACCCTTGGGGTATATTCCAAGGAGTGGGTTTTATGGAAGCTCAATTCTGAGAGATTTTTTTCCCCTAACTTTATTTAAACACTGTAGTTTGCAAAATTGTTTATAATATGGTTGTTTCAGACATCCAATATTCCAGCACCAATCCCACTACCAGTGTGACCTTCCCTCCACCTTTGTCCCCAGTTTCCCACCCACACTCAAACCTGCCCTCCTTAGAAGACACACTAATTTGGAGGGGAGCATAACTGGCAGTGCTCAAGAATAATTTATTTCAAATTCCTTATTATGATAAAAGTGCAAATGGAATGATCAAAAATGGTTCAGTAAGAGAAAACGTGAAAATTTTTATATCTCACAATGGTGTTATTAAGGTCAGAGGATTTTTGCTGAACTGTTGGGTACTAGTTGAGTCTTCTGTTACTGTTTTTGCTTTTTTGGGGGAAGAGAGGCCTACCCTGTAGTCCTCAGGTATCACTCACTCCTGGGATACCTAGGGGACAATATGGGATGCCAGAGATAGAACCCAGGTCAGTCATCTGTGACCTAGGTGCCCTCCCCACTGTCCTATTGCTCCATTCCCCCCCTTTTTTTTAACTCATTGAGCTTAATGGGCTATGATTCTACTTTCCCATCTTATTTGCTTCCACCAGGCTAGCAGTCTTGAGGAATTTGAACTCTCCAGGAGCTGTAGAAGTGGGATGATTCATTGGGGGTCATGCCTAGTGGTGCTTAGAGGTTACTCTGGGTTCTGTGCTGACAGTGAATCACTACTGATGGTGCTCAAAGGCCCCTTGGGATTCAAGGAATTAAACCCAGGTGGGCTGCAACAGAGCCCTGCTGTGCTCTGGCTCTGGCCCAGCATCTATTGAGATTAGTTGTGAAGCTGTGGGGTATGGGTTCTCTAATTTTTGGAATTTAATGGCCATATTGGTCTTGTTTTCCCAAAGGACTGAATGGGTTGGCATTCCCACAGTGGGTGGCAATATATCATGGATATTGGCATGATGGAGGGTCATGGATTGGAGTAGATGGATGGATGGATAGATAGAGGAATATGTGTGTATCATGGGTGTGGAGTGATGGAAGGTCATGGATTGGAGTAGATGGACAGATGGATGAATGGTGGATGGAAGGATGGATAGATGGATGATAATTAATGGATGGTGGATGGATGGATGGATGAATGGATTGACTGATGATTGTATGGATAGTGGATGGATAGATGGGTATATGGATATATTGTAGGTGTGAGGATGATAGAGGATCATGGATTGGAGTAGATGAACAGATGGATGTTGGATGGATGGGTGATGAATGCTGGCTGGATGGATGATAGATGGATAAATAAATGGGTAGATGGATGGGTAAATGATGCATGAATGAGTGGATAGAAGATAGATAGATAGATAGATAGATAGATAGATAGATAGATAGATAGATAAGAAAATAGATATACCATGGGTGGAGAAGTGAAGGAAGGTCATGGGTTAGAATAGATGGATGGATGGGTGAATGTGGATGGATGAATGAATGGATAGCTGGATGGATGCATGGATCAATGGTAGGTAATGGATGGTGGGTGGGTAGATGGAAGTGGAAGGATAGATGAATGATGGATGATGGATGGATATATGGGTATATGGATATATTATGGGAATGGGGTTATGGAGGCTCATGGATTTGAGTAGATGGATGAGTGGACTAATGGTGGATAGATGAGTGGGTGGTGAATGAATGAATGGTGAATGGATGTATGAATGACTTGATGCTGGATATATGAATGAATCCTGAATGGATGTATAAATAGACAGTATATGGGTGTACCATAGATGCAGGGGTGATAGAAGGTCATGGATTGGGGTATATGGATGGTGGGTGGATGGATGAATGGATAAATATATGGATATATCATGAGGGTGGGAGTAATGGAGGATCATGGACGGGACAGATGGATAAATTTATGAATGGATAAATAATAGATGATGAAGAATCAATGTGGATGAACTGATGGGAATGAATGATGGACAGTGGTTGATAGATATGTGGGTGGATGAATGACGAGAGCAAGGGAGGGTTAGATGGTAAATATGTGAAGAAATGTGGGAATGAGTAGATAGAGAGGAAACATGTAACCTCAAAATTCTAATTCCACTGATCCTCTAGAAGAAACTGACAGAGACTGAGAAAGACCTTTATTGCTTAACTGGCATCAAGTTAACAAGCTAGAAAATGGGAGATCTCCTGTGTTCAATGTAGTCATCTTGCTACATAATAACAAGGGGTAGGGGTTTCAGGGAGAACAGGAGTGGAACTCGGGTTTCGCGGCAGAGCAAGTATAAGGCCCCAATGTTTGGCCCAGGGTCCAAAATCTGGTCTCCCCAACACTACCAGGAAAGACCCCCAAGTCCTGAGAAATAGTCCCTGAACACAACCGGGCTGTCCCCTGGAAAAATGGATCTGCTGGGAGCTTGGGATGGGCTTCTAGAGCCTGAATGCTTTTCTGCTGTTTGGCCACAGGCCCACACACTCACCCACATTCAAACCTCAACAACCCCAAATCTACATTCAGGTTCTGCAGAACATTCAAGATAATTTTAGGGGGCAAGACAAGGTACCTCCTTCTAATGCCTTAAGAATGACTGGATTTTTTTATTTGCTTATTTGTTTTAGGTTTTTGGGTCATACCTGGCAGTGCTCAAGGGTTACTTCTGGCTCTATGCTCAGGAATCACTCCTGCCAGGCTGCTGGGAGACTATCTGGGATGCTGGGGATTGAACCCAGATTGGTGGCTTGCAAGGCAAATGCCCTTTATACTGTGCTATCGCTCCCACCAAGTGCTTGCGCGCGTGCGTGCGTGTGTGTGTGTGTGTGTGTGTGTGTGTGTGTGTGTGTGTATGTGTGTGCGCGCGCGCATACTTGTGACTTCTGTTGATTGGGGTCCAACCCCACCAGTGTTCTGGCTTATTCCTGGCTCTGCTCTTGTGGATCCTGTGTGGTGCTAGAGATTAGATCTGATGGGCCAAATGCAAGGTGGGTTCCTTCCTACCTGCTATTCCCACTCTGGTCCACCTGCTGGTTTCTGAACCTCACAGTTTAGCCCTGTCCAGACTCTTCTGAGCGTTTTGTGCATTTGTTTTGGCTTTGAGTTGTTGGGTGCTGTGTGGCTACAATGCAGGGGAGCACTCCTAAGGCCCGAGGCAGAAAGCCAGACCCCTGCCAAGACAAGCCCAGGCTCCTCCCCTCAGGTGTGTTCTGGGGGACTCAGTGTCTGGGCTTCTTTGCAGGGTAGCTTAGGCACCTTTAACTTTTTTCCCTTTTGGGGGGGGGTTTGGGGTCACACCCGGCAGTGCTCAGGGGTTACTCCTGGCTCCATGCTCAGAAATTGCTCCTGGCAGGCACGGGGGACCATATGGAGCACTGGGATTCAAACCGATGACCTTTTGCATGAAAGGCAAAAACGCCTTACCTCCATGCTATCTCCCTGGTCCAGCCTTTTTTTCCCTTTTTTTTTGGTTTTTGGGCCACACCCAGTGACGCTCAGGGGTTACTCCTGGCTATGCGCTCAAAAGTCGCTCCTGGCAGGCACGGGGGACCATATGGGAACCGGGGGATCGAACCGTGGTCCGTCCAAGGCTAGCGCAGTAAGGCAGGCACCTTACCTGCAGTGCCACCGCCCAGCCCCTTTTTTTTCCTTTTTTAACTTTTTTTGTACTATTGCTCCAGTCCCAAAACCTTTTACTTTTTGTTTCTTTTTGGGACACATTCAACTGTGCTCAGGGATCTCTCCTGGAAAGACTTAAGGGGGCCTTTAGTGGTGCCAGGGACTGGTCTTGAGTCAGTTGTATACAAGGCAAGCGCTCTCCATTGTGCTATCACTCTGGCCCCTGCTTGTTTTGTGTTTTTTTTTTTTTGTTTTGTTCTAGGGTCACACTTGGAAGCACTCAGTGGTTACTCCTGTTTCTGCACTCTGGAATCATAACTGGTAGGCTTGGGGGAACCATATGGGATGCCAAGGATAGAACCCAAATAGGTCGCATGCAAGGCAAATGCCCTCTCCCCTGTACTGACTCCATAGTACCCTAACCTGCTGGTCTCTCTGGGACCTGAAGGGGGCGCTGTATCTCCACTCCACTAATGAGAGCAATGAAACCATGAAATTTTCTCTGAAAAGTTTTAGTGGTAAGAACACACTCTTGACCCGGGAGATAGCATGGAGGTAAGGTGTTTGCCTTTCATACAAAAGGTCATCGGTTCGAATCCCGGTGCCCCATATGGTCCCCCGTGCCTGCCAGGAGCAATTTCTGAGCATGGAGCCAGGAGTAACCCCTGAGCGCTGCCGGGTGTGACCCAAAAACCAAAAAAAAAAAAAAAAAAAGAACACACTCTTGTTCACCAGGAGGTGAAAGGCAAAACTTGATAGAGGACAGGGGCCTAGAAGTTAGGACAAGGGAAGGGAGCTGGCCTGGCACCTGGAGACAAGTTTAGATCCCTGGCACAAGGCAGAATCCTTTGAGCACTGCCAGGAGTGATCCCTGAGCACAGAGCCAGGAGTGAGCCCTGGCCACTGATGGATGTAGCCCCAAAACCAAAATGAAAAATAAAATAACACTGAAAGTTCTGATGGTATTTGGAAAAGAAAAAGCAAAATCTTTAGTTGTGCCTGTTAGTGGCCGGTGACAGCTCAAAGGGGCAAAAAAATATAGAGTTTTATGGGGCTGGAGAGGTGGCGCTAGAGGTAAGGCAAGCACTAGCCTAGGAGGAACCACTGTTGAATCCCCGGCATCCCATATGGCCCCCCCAAGTCAGGGGCGATTTCTGAGCACATAGCCAAGAGTAACCCCTGAGTATCAAATGGGTGTGACCCAAAGGAAAAATAAAAAACAAAAAATATATATAAAGAGTTTTAATTTGGGGGCTGGAGAGATAGCATGGAGGTGAGGCATTTGCCTTGCATGCAGAAGGATGGTGGTTCAAATCCCAGCATCCCATATGGTCTCCCGAGCTTCGAGGGGCAATTTCTTAGTGTAGAGCCAAGAGTAACTCCTGAGCACTGCCAGGTGTAACCCAAAAACCAAAAAGAAAAAAAAGAGTTTTAATTTGGAAAGTGTAATAATATACAGTTGTTGTTGCTGTTGTTTGGAGGAGGCCACACCTGGCCGTGTTCAGGGTTACATCTGGCTCTTTGCTCAAAAATCAATCCTGGCAGGCTTGGGGGAACCATATGGGATGCCAGGGACTGAACCTGGGTCAGATGTGAGCAACACAAACGGTCTCCCCACTGTGCTATTACTCCAGCCCCAATAACATACAGTCCTTAACAAAAACATCTGACCTGCCTCAGGAAGCTGGGTTATAGGACCTTTAAAGAAATCAGGTTTCTGGGGCTGGAGAGATAACTTGGAGGTAAGATGTTTGCCTTCCATGCAGAAGGTTGGTGGTTTGAATCCTGGCATCCCATATGGTCCCTGGAGCCTGCCAGGAGTAACCTCTGAACGATGCTGAGTGGGTGTGACCAAAAAAAAAAAAAAAAGAAATCAGGGTTCTGTAATGTTTTTTAAATGTAATTAATTTTCCTGGTAGTATCAGGAGTAGAACCGAGGTCTGCTCAAAACCCAGGTCAGCTGTGCCTCTGAGCCCCATCTGCACCCCCTGATCTGGGACTCTGGAGAAAGGCCTAGAAGCTCAAGGGAGCTGCTTTTAGTTAGATTTGATGAGGCCTTTGTTGTTGCTGAGTCAGACCCAGGCCTTGGGTCTGGGGCTCCAGGTCTGAAACAGAAGCCTCTTGGTCTGACCCGGGACTTTGCAAGGTTGTAACTGGGAGCAGGGTGGTGCTCATTCCAGGCTTGTTCTGTTCAAAAGAGTTCTCAATTTTGGTGCCATGTAGCCCTACCTGACCCTGACCCAAAAGATGACAGATACAGGACACAAGAAAGAAAAAAAATGGGAAAAAAAGGAATAAAAGAAAAACCTGTGTAAATGTGGAGAGAAAAAAAAAATCAGAAAACTGGGCTCCTGTGAGAAAATATGCTCTTACATAGACATGGCAAAGTTTTTTTTGCGTATGGAAACACATTCAGCAGTGCTCAGAGCTTACTCCTGCCTTTGTGATCAGGATCACTCCTGTGGGGCTCAGTGTACCCTTTGTGGTGCTGGGGATAGAACTTCAGTCAGCTGCATGCAAGGTGAGAATCCTTCCTGCTGTGCTAAGGTTCCAACCTGGCCCTGGCCAAGTTTAGCTGCTGGAAATTTCCATTATTCCCTTAAATAGACATCGTTCTTCCTAGGAGAGGACCAAGAAAGATAGTAGAGTAGGGAAGGCACTTACCTTTCACATGGCCAACTTAGGTTTGCTGCCTGGCCCCCCATGGTGTCTCTATATTCTCCTCCCCCAGAATAGTGTACAGAACCAGGAGTAAGTCTTTAGCACCATTAGGTAGGACCCAGAGCTTCCTTCAGGAAAAAGCAAAGGCAGGAAGCACTGGTGCCCCATTTTTTATATCATCACAGCCCTGTAAAATGTTACAACCTTGTTTTTGTTCTTTGTTTTTTGTTTTTTTTTTTGGTTTTTGGGTCACACCCGGCAGTGCTCAGGGGTTACTCCTGGCTCCATGCTCAGAAATTGCTCCTGGCAGGCACGGGGGACCATTTGGGGCACCGGGATTCGAACCAATGACCTTTTGCATGAAAGGCAAACGCCTTACCTCCATGCTATCTCCTGGGCCCCACAACCTTGTTTTATTTTTATATAGTTTTGGGGGCCACCCAGTGGTCCTGAGGGGTTATTCCTGGCTCTGCACTGAGGAATTATTCCTGGCATGCTTGGGGAACCCTATGAGTTGCTCAAATATTGAACCTGGGTCAGCTGTGTGCAAGCAAATGCCTTCCCTGCTGTGCTATGCTGTTGTTCTGACCCCTAATGCTAAAGGCTTTACTATACTTTGGCCAAAGGTTAAGGTTGATAGGTTAAGGTTGCTGAGCACCCAAAAAAAAAGATGAAAAAGATAAGGTCAAAAGGCAGTGGAAGCCAAGCAAATTCAAGCTTTTTCCTGTAGGAACCAGTGACAGTTGAGGCCTCCCAGCTTCCAGATAGTTTCATTATCATAAATTTGCATAGAAATCCACACCCACCATCAGGTTACAGTCGCCATGGCAATGGCAGGAAATGCCTAAAGATGGTTAGAACTTCTCCACCCCAGAGAATCACCCTCTTTTTTTCTCTGAAACAAAGCAAAGATTCCTTCCCTGGCTCATTTACCTCCTTTCCATATAGGCCACCTGGAGTTTTGGGTTGCCACCTTCAACTCTGGGGTAACCCCAGGGCATCACCAGCAGCCTGTCCTGCCCAAGAACAAGGCTGTTCCAGGTCTGCACCCTGTTCTCCATACAGTCCAGCTAGCCTGTCACTCCTTCCTGTGTTTCTCTGACTCATTTCGATTTTCTTTTTTTTTTTTTTTTTTTGGTTTTTGGGTCATACCGGGCAGTGCTCAGGGATTACTCCTGGCTCCATGCTCAGAAATTGCTCCTGGCAGGCACGGGGGACCATATGGGGCACCGGGATTCGAACCGATGACCTTTTGCATGAAAGGTAAACGCCTTACCTCCATGCTATCTCCCGGGCCCCCTCGCTTCGATTTTCTCCTTTGGTGCCCAGAAGCTCCCTTGGGTGCCGTGAGAGCACCCCAGGAAGGGATAGACCAGAGCGGAAAGTGGTGTAGTGCCTTCTGGGACTCAGAGGAACATTGGTGAGGGATCCTGTGCCCTGCAGTACAACCAGAGTGGCAAGAATATTGGGGGGGGGACTGGGGCTGGAGAGGTGGCACTAGAGGTAAGCTGTCTGCCTTGCAAGCGCTAGCCAAGGAAGGACAGCGGTTCGATCCCCCAGCGTCCCATATGGTCCCCCCAAGCCAGGGGCAATTTCTGAGCGCTTAGCCAGGTGTAACCCCTGAGCATCAAACGGGTGTGACCCAGAAAAAACAAATAAAAAAAAAAAAAGAATATGGGGGGGGCTTTAAAAATCACTCAGGTCTTGCACAAGGCGACTTGGGCTTTCAATCCCCATCACTGAATAGGATCTCCCGACCCTTCCAGGCAGGATCCCTGAGTGCAGAGCCCGGAGCACCACTGGGTGTAGTCTAAACATCAACATAATAATTAGCTATAATAATAACTTCTTTTTATTTGCTTGTTTTGGAGTCAGCAATGCAGTGCTGGGGGACCTTATGAAATGGTGGGGATAGAACCCCAGATCAGCAGCATGCAAGGCAAGTGTCCTTCCCGCTGGACTATTGTTCTGCACCCCAATAATAATAATAATAATAATAATAACTTATAGAAGGCCATGTCTGTCCCCTCCTGCTAAGTAATTCTAAGACCTCTGTGGGGTAGAGAAACAGCTGAGGATGAAGCTGGGCCAGTGAGAATAGATTTAGGATCTTTACACCAGGTGTGCTCAAGGTTTACGCCTCACTCTGTTCTCAAGGATCATTTGCTCCTGGGGGGATTGGGGGTTGAACTACACCAGTTATATAAAAGGCAAATGCCTTTGTTTGTTTGGGGACCACACTCAGCAGTGCCCAGGGTTTACTCCTGGCTCTGCACTCAGAAATTACTCCTGGTAGGCTGGGGGACCATGTGAGATGCCCGGGATTGAACCCAGGTCAGATCGCCAGCAAGGCAAACACCCTCCCAGCTGTGTTATCGCTTCAGGCCCAAAAGGTAAATATCTTAGCTCCTGCTTCTCTGTCTCTGTCTCCCTCTGTCCTCTGCAGAAAGGCCTTGGAATCATTCATCCATCATCAGCTTGTGTGTAAAGGCTGATGTTTATGGGTGAGGAAAACAGGGCCCCAGAGCTGCAGGAGGTCTGGCCAGCCTGTAACTGAGCTGCGCCTCCTCTCTCCTGCAGCCCCGGAGCCCCACAGACCCACCCAGGACTGTGTGGGGGCCCTGAGGCCATACAGGC
>PVKC010051203.1:0-10453 GCA_004027635.1 Crocidura indochinensis
GGGTTACTCCTGGCTATTCGCTCAGAAGTCGCTCCTGGCAGGCACGGGGTTCCTGGGGAACCGGGGGATCGAACCGTGGTCTGTCCTAGGTTATCGCAGGCAAGGCAGGCGCCTTACCTACAGCGCTACCGCCCGGCCCCCTGGACTTGTGTTTCTAATGTAATCTCTAATGTATAATTTCCCTGTCTCTTGACGGAGTGTGGAAAAGAAAATCAATCAAGGGATAAGTTGGTGGAAAGAAAAAGTATTTTATTAACAACAAGTTGGAAGATGGTTCACTTACCCTAGACAATCTTCTTTTCAGCATGAATCACAAGAAGCAACTAATTTAGGACAAAAAGAAACAAAGTAGTAAAGTTGTTTTTGGAAAGGAGAGACTAGTGTGTCCTTCATGGGCTATTTTTTTTTCCTATTTTTCTTAGGTGTACTTTCAAATATTTGTAAGTCTAGAGAATGATTTTTTATTAAGCATTCAAATTACATGTTAAAAAAGAAATCAGGATAGAATTTGTGGGAAGTACAAGATAACAGAAATATTTTCAATGGCTCAATCCGAGTCAACCAGTTTTTAGAAACTATTCATTCCTTAATATAATTGTTCCTAATTCCCGTCTAATTAAATCCTTGATTCCTTTTAAGCTCATTTCAGTAGATAGCCATCTTTTTTACTATGTCTTAGCATGGCAGAAGGTACAGGAAACTCTAGGAATCTTTTTCATAAAGGTATTAATCTCATTGATAAAGTCTCTATAATCAAAACTAATTACCTCACAAAGAGCCTCAAGTCCTAGTGCCATTGTATTGTAGATTATCTTGCAACATAAATTTGGGGACACATAAATACCTAAAGTTATATCAGTTGTTTGTATAGCCTGATTTACCTTTTGTTTTAATGTTTTTGATTCTGAGTTCTGTTAAACATCTAAATTCTGAGATGATTTCACTATTCACTGTCAATTGATTTTCTGTAATATGTATATACCGTGTTGTTATGTTTTTTCTAGTTAATAGCAATATTTTTCATCAAGGAACTTGTTTTTTTAATCCAAGAGATTTTTTGGATTATTGCATGGAACTTTTACATTTTTGTTTCAATTATAAAGCAATTTCACCTCTGATTCATAAAAATGATCCCCTTGAATGTCCAGGGAAAGATCCCCAGAAAACATTTCTATGTGCCTGTGATATTTATTTAGGCTATTAAAGTTGAATAAACCTGAGAAAAGTTTTCATTGCTATCATTGAAAACACTGGAGATGAATAAAATACACAAAGTCCCGGAGTATTACAATTATAATTAAGGAAAACTGTGATGGTGACCAAGAAGGAAGAGTAAAAGTGACTCAACTCAGAGCTTTATAATGAGCAGGAAAGTACTCTAGATCAGCTCCACAGTTGACTGCCCTTGATTTCTCTTACATACTATCTGAACCCTTTCTTTCCTTTATAACTTAACCAATGACTTCTCTGGACCGATGCTTTCTTTATATGTTTATGTTTATATTGTTACTATAATTATTTTGTGGCACATAAAGCTATGCCCAAGGCTTATTCTTGAATCTATGCTCAAGGCTCAATCTTGATCATGCGCAGGACACTATTGGCAATGCCAGAAATTGAACCTGGATCAATCATGTGTAAGGAGTGTCTTAACATCAGTACTATATCTCAGGTCTCCTTCTCTAAATATTTAACTCAAAATATTCTTAGTTTTTCTCCTTTTTTTTCTAGGACAACTTCAAACAAGAATATGACACTGCACTCACTGCTTATATTTGTATTACTATGTTTCTCAATACACTTTTATCACGTATAAATTAATATAGGCCATTTAAATCTGCTCATTTAATTTGAGAGAATAGTTTATCCTCTGAAATATATGGTTACTTTCTTAATAAATGCATTATTTCAAACTCAAAATTGAATGCCTTTTATAAATGCTGTAAACAATTTAATTTAAAGTCATATTGGTCCAAAAGTGTTTTGGCAAAACAGACAAAGCCTTGGATTGGACAATCTAGCTTGCCTGGAGCCTAGAGTTAGTCTTATGCCAGGAAACTTCAGGGGTATGGTCTCTTTGTATTTAGGCCAAGGTTATTTCTTTCCATGCCCCTCATATATTGGTAGTCCTATGCAAACAACAATTACCACTCCAACACCGTTTTTACTGTGCCCCTTTGACTCTAATCCTTAAAAAAAACCCACTTAAAGTTTGAGGTTAACTTAAACTAATATGCATGTACATGGAAATGTAAAAAAGCACTATGCCTCTAATGTTTAAGGAGTTACATAAGTTATATTGCTTTAGATTGCCTTGTGTGCTGTTAAGAAATATTATAATGTATATAATTATATAATATTATAATTATAACCTGGGGACTTGACGGACACAGTAACTCTACATGGATTCTTTTATTTATCTTAAAGTTCTTTGGCTGAAAGTTCAAAGTCAAAATATCAGCAAGGGGACTTCTTCTGAGAATTATGTTATGGGTGATTATCCTTCCACTGTAACTTTACCTTGTCCTCTTTCCTTGCATCTTTGTTTTCATAATTAAAAATAAAAAATTAAGGAAAAAAGTCATATTGGTCCGATGATTCTTTAGTGAAAGTTACCTGAAATTTTGTTTTGTTGTTTACTGTAGTTCAGAAATGTACTACACCATATTGCTCTGAATATCACATAGTTCAAAATTGCATGTTCCTTTTATTATATCCTTAGAATCAGAAATATTCAGAATAAACAAGCAAAAGAGTGCATGTTTGAAAACTCTGAGAGATAAATAACAATGTACAGGCCTTTCTATATTAGGTGAGGTTTTGCCATTAAATAAATGAAATAAGAATTATGTTTTATAGGTTTATGATAAAGATATTATGTACTTTTTTATTTTGTTCGGTTTCTTTCTTTCCTTATACAAATACAATAACAAAATCTGACCTAAAGGTGAAAAATGAACAAAAACATGGTGGAAAAGACAAGGACCTCTTCCACTAATGAGGTTAAAAATCATGGTTGCAAAATTCTTCCTATTGATTTACATTGACTATGTCCGGAAGCTTAATATGATATTCCATATAAACCTAAAGAAAATAAATATTTTCCTAGTACATGACTGGAAGAAGGAGTTTGATCTTAGAATTTGAAATGGATCCCTTCCCCACCACACCACCATGAGGAAAAAAAAAAAAAAACAACTTACAAATTCAAAAGCCAGAAAACTTCTGCTAAGAGACTACCCTTCTCTTTTTTTCAATAGAATGTTCTGGTTGAAACTTTTATTAAAAAAAACTTAGAAGTTGTAAGATTTAGAAATTTGTTGCTTGGTAAGATGAAGGATACTGGAGAAAACTCTTAGCTCTATATAAATTCATTATCTGTGGTAAGGAACATATCTGTGTTCCTTGTCTTTTTCTCAACATATCCAAAATAGTTCTTGTAGTTAACAGTTTTAGCTACTATGCCTGCAGAGGAGCTTGGTTAAATTTGCATTAGAGTTTATTGTCATCCCTGGGAATGTTTCCCAACAATTCTCATTAAAGCTGTTATTTACAGGTCAGATGGTAGAGAAATGATTATACATATTTAAGAACCCAAAATGCAGATTGTCAAATTCTCTGTGGAGCTGGAAAGGAAGGAAAGAAGGTAAGAAGAACTGCTTTACTTCATTCTTTGCTTTCTAAAAATGTTAAATAAATGCTTGATAAAAGTCCCAATTATTGAGGATTTATTTCTGTGGTTAGACCTCAGCTAACAATTCCTGGTCTTCCACTTTACTCTTGTCTGTTCTCCCTAAAGATATAAAGTATTCTACAGGTAGTTTCTTCTTTTACATTTTTTTCTAAGGAACTTATGTTTAGGAAATATCAATACTCTTGTTCCTATAAACATTTTTTAAATGGAATACTCTTTTTTATACTTGACAGAAATGACTGCTTGAACTTGATTAAACATTGTCAGTTTTATCATCTGATGTTCTCCCAACTCTGATATTCATATCTCAAAGTTAATAATTTTAGGTACAATTTTAGGTGCAATTTTTAGGTACAATTTTGTACAATTTAGGTACAAAGTTAATTATTTTAGGTACAGTTCTTGAAGAGGTAAGGAAAGGAAAATTGGTTTGGAAGATCTAGCAAGTAGAGTACCTGCTTGCCTTGGAATGTTTGAGACATTGAATTCTATCCCCAACACCACAAAAAGAAACCCCAACACAGTATGTTCAGTTTCCTTACAACCATGCACACACACACACACACACACACACACACACACACACATTTCATATATAAGACAAAGAAAGAAGTTGGAATCAAAGAAACATTTGCATCCTCTTGCGGTACGACTTGTCATAAATATGAATAATCCTCTACTCACAGAGCTGATCTGTCTACCCAGTAGTCATCTGCACTCAACTTGCTTTTTCTGCTATGATGTCTCTTTGGTTCCACATGCCTGCAATTCTAAAACTCAGACCCTGAAACTTTGGACAGAGACACTGCACTATGATCTATAATGCACAGGGTTTCTCTCTCAGGAAACTCTTCACATTCTTTTCCCTCTGAGTGTGCCAGGATCAATTGGCATGGAAAAGGCAAGTCCTGGGACAGTGTCTATAAAGACAAAAAACAAATTCAGCCTTGTGGCATATGAGAAGTGTGAGAAAAGGTGGTTCATTCCCATCAGGATAGAAGGGTGTGGCTTTTGTTCCACTTGAAGCCCCATATCCCTTGGAATTTCCTCTTCCTGTAAGACTTTTTCCCTCCACGTCACACCTACTTTCAGAGGGGATGACAGGGTAAGGCAACTCTGTTCTTGTACTGTCACTATAAAATGGAGCCCTGATGTCTTCCCCCTCCCCCCAGGAAGAATGCAGCTCTAAGAGGCGCCCTCACACCTGCCTGCATTTTAATTAATATCATCCCACCATCTATCAACAGCAAGTCAACATGCTTCACACCAGGGGAGAAAAACAATCCTCGCCTTGTCAGCCCTGCTTCGCCAGGAGCAGCTGAGGGTCTCAACCCCCCCTGACTCTCTGCCACCTCCTTTTCCCTGAGGACTGTTGACAGGGCGCAGTGCAGGCTGCCATGGAGATGGCTTTGGTATCAGAAGGTGGCAGCATGAGAACATAGCAGAATGGGTTGCATTAGGCTATTGGTCAGGCGCAGATACTCCGTACCAACTTTATGCCCAGAGCTATCTAGGAGCAGTACTCTGCAAAGGAATGTCTATTCCTATTCTAAGAGATGAACACTGGGGTTTGAAGAATAGCAAAAGCCGCTGAGCTCACTCTGAAGGAAGGCCTAGGCTGGGGATCTGAAAGCAGACCAGACTGGTGAATCTCTGAGTCTTTGTTTCATTTTCCCTGAGTCCTATAGGCAGCCTGGGAAAGAATTGGTTTTGAGTGTCTCCTTGAATGACAAAGCTGGTGATGGCAGAACTTGCTCTTTTTCCTCAAATCTCTAATGTGTATCCATCAGATGTATGCCTCTGGGACAGTACTGCTTAGCTCACAAAGCTTCGAAACCACCCCACATAATCAATGAAGTCACATTTCATTTCTCATGAAAGATGAGATAATTGTCTCTACTTTTACAATGAGATGAAAATATGTAAATTGACACAGAACATAATTATCAAGACCATCCATAGATGGCAATACTGTGGAATATATAGCCATTGATATCTCCAAGACATTGGCTTCAGGGCTCCCCAAGAATATCAAAGTTTATAGATATTGAAGTTCACTCTCTGAAATTATGTGTTGGAGTTCTAAAGATTCAATTAACCAGTATTGGTTTGAAACATTGAATGTAGAATTGAGGAAAATGGAGAGCCAACTATATTTATTGTAAAGAAAATCTGTGGAAAATCGAAGTGGAACATTTCAAACTCATGCTCAAAGGTCAACTATATTTTAAAACAGAATGACAGATTCACCCAGATTGTCCTGTGTTTGCTATACCTCTCTGTGCCCTCTTCTTTCATCTGTAAAAGGGCAATGAGATGATCCAGTGGTGTGCACAAAAGACAATGTATGAAAAATCTAGCTTGTTATTTGATCCATGATAAACACTTGATTATAAGTGCTAACTAATACTAGCTAAATCTACCTAATTCTTTTTCTTCCACTTTTTCCAAAATGTTAAAAGGAAAAGCTTTGCCAAATGTCTTGGAGTATTTATTCCAGATACATTTGCACTGCAGTGTTCCCACAATCTACCATCTCAGGAAGCAGTGAAAGAAGTGAGTCTAGTCCTATGTAGCTAATTCTATGGAAACTCTCATTGAGTTTAGAGGGCACTCACACATTTTCAGATGCTTATAAATATGGTGCATTTGATAAGTAGACTGAAAATAATACTGACCCACATGAAATACTTCTGAAATCTACATAAAAGAACCTCACTCTTATTTTCTCTTGCTGAGGATGAGATAAAAGAGATAGCCCTTATGAAGCCTTCCTTCATCTTCTGCTCTTCTCAGTAAAAAGTCTCTAGATTTCGGGAAATCTCTGTTTGCCTTTAAAGCTGGCTTCTCTCATTCCTATTAAAGAAAACCCCACTCAGCTGGGTCCTCAGCTACTTAGTAACAATTGTCTAATTTTCAGCCTCACTTCCTTTTATTACAGAATTGCCTGAGCAGGTGGTCCTTGGCGGCTTCTCTGCTCCTCTTAGGATAATGCCTTTCTTTGTGCTCAATCTGGCAGGAGTGGACTTCATAGGATACTGCTGCTGAGGACTGCTGGGACTGAGTCTTTGTTGGCATGGGGTTTCCTCTCCTCAGCAGTCCTGAAGGAGGTGCTGGTTCCTTCTGCAGAATATAAGAAAGGGAAACTCATCTAAATTTGGGCAAAGTTTGGAAAAGCTGCAGGGGTCAGGATCTAGTCAGAAAATCAAGAGCCAGTGAAAGAGAGAGACTTCCTTATGTCTTAGGACTTCTTGTGCAGTATGTCTTATTTCCCTTGTCAGAGTTCTGGATCTATCGCTACAATCCCTTCTTCAAGAATTGTTATAAATTAACTTCTATTGCTTCGTTAGAATTTTGATTTCCCCAATATTATAACTTACTTTTCCTTCTTGCATTCTCTTTGATCATATGTCCCTAGAAATGGCTTTTCAGTTCAAAGGAATAACAATGCTTGTTTGAAGGGAAAGGTTGTCACAGAGTCGCTGGTGCAAGAAGTTGAATAAAACAACAAGAATAATAAAGATGGCAGAAAAAAACCTGCAATGCCTTTTTTTCCCAACACAGAGCTCTCTTGAGTGTGGATCATGTCAATATGTTTGATGGCTAGATTGAGGCTAGTACTTGGGCATAAAGATACAATAATGATGACAAACCTGTTATCAGTGATGACAATAATGGTTATATTAAAAGCATCAGACATATTAGATGGTAGGGTTGATTATAGACATCATCTAACTTTCCACTCCAAATCTAATTAAGTCCCATATACCATATAATAAATAATGAAAGGAATTTGGAGTCAAATTTACTAGTATTCTCATAAAATCTATATATCTTGCTTTGATCTTCAAGTTCCTCAACTATGAAATGTAAAAATCAGAAGAAATGAACTCAAATAGAATGAATTTTTCTCTTATATTGTAGGATTTGAAATTTAGTTTTAGGCCTGTTTCTCATATTCACTGTTTGTTTTGCGTTTAAGCTTGAGAACACTTGAGATCTAAGCTTGTTGAATATAGAATGTTATATTGTGATTTGAATCCTGGTCTTGGGTCTTGGGTGCCTATGTAACAAAGACTATTTTTTGAGTTAAGTTCCTGGAACAATCCCTTACATATAATAGTCAGTGTGTTTGATGCTCCAAAGGAATCAGACTCACCCCACAGTTCCTGAGCACTTCTAACAATTCAGACCCAAATATAATCCTGGAATTCAAAACATTTAAGGAAACACCTTCAGATTGTGAGATATTACTAGTGGAGACAGCAGGCATGTAAGCAATTAACTTAAAGTACAGTGTAAGTCTTATGAAAGAGATGAACAAAATGAAATAGATAAGCTGAAGGAGACCAGGTGAGGCATAATTTAAGATTTAATGTGTTTAAATGAATCTTGGAAGATAATACTTGTTTCTCTGTGGATTAGGTGAATACATTTTTAACACAAAGAATAGTATGGAATGGGTAAAAGTGGGTTCAACCAAGCACTGGCTGACTGAAAGGAGGATTGAAGTGTCACTGTGAAGAGAGCTCAACTTTAGCCTCATCTAAGATTTGAATGGTTGATGTCACACAATTCCAGGACTTTCAGAGATACCCCTTGATGAGAGAACAGAGAATGCACTACCAATTAGGAAGATGGTTACAGCAATATGAAAATGAAAAGTTCATGAGACCCTGCTTTTAGATGAAACCCATTATGAGGCAGGAAAACTAGATGAGATGGAAAACAAAAATCAAAGAAGAGTTAGTAAGAAGAATCTCTAAATGTCTTTGATTACATTTCATGGATGAAAATTTTGTAATGTTCTAGGAATTTTTTTTTTGCTAGGATGAGTATTCCTGTGAGAAAGAAAAAAAAGGAAATCAATGAATAATATAAATCATAATACTTCAAATTTAAAAAAAATGGAAATGAAAAAGGAAGAATATATCATGATAGTAAGATTTAAATTAGGCTATTTTTTGTGTGGCTTTTGTCTCAGGATAGAACAGAAATGTAGTAGATACATGTAGACAGAGTAGACACTGAAGAACAAAGTCTTTACTCATTCTACCAACTTTATCCCAATATCAACAGTTTACAAGTTTACTGAGTTGTCTGTTCCTCAGGAACAAGAAATAGGCTGGAAGGAGAGAGCAGATGGGCTTCAGAGATCTAAGGAGTCATTGGTTTCATTTCTCATAAACACAATACCCCTGTCCTATTAAGACCTATAACAAGTCTCCTGTGAGAGTCCCCCAAAGTGACTGAGCTTAAAGCAGTTGAGTAGTGGGCTTCTCTTTTTGTTTGTTTAAGGGTTTTTTCTTTTTTGTTATTTTGTGGGTTGGGTTTTTTTTTTTTTTTTTTTTTGGTCTAAAAGCAATTTTCATTTTATGCCTTTTGTCTCTTCATCTAAGCAAATGCCGGTGGGATCTGGCAACCTGAGTTCAATAGCCTGTCCTTTTTGGTCTTTCAAAGGCTATGAATGTAATAAGAGCACTCAACCCTTCTGAAGATATGCAAATCTGTGCATTTAAAAGATTTACATTCATCCTTCACAGGCCCTGAAATATAAATATGAAATACCCAGAACCTTGTCACTTCAGTAATAATTAAGCTGATGGCCTATTATGTTCGATTGCAAATCAATATAGTATCTTTTGGTGCCACTTGAGTTCTTGAGGGTTGGCGCAGGGCCAGCTCCAGTTATACAATTGAATTGCTGCAGCTGCCTGGGAAACTTTGCTGCGTTCCCATTCAGGAAGAATAGGCGGGTAACAATGGTGACCAGCCTCCCTGCAGTAATTGTGTACGAGGACACATTTCCAATAGGGTTTTTGTTCAGCAGGTGCTGTTATTTTAGTTTAATTTGAATTCTGAAATATGGAGGAGAGAAGGAGACTAATCTTAACAGCATCTAACCTACAGCTGTTCGAAAGAGGCCAGCAAACAGCATATGTTGCTTAGATGGAAATCATAATTGCTCATTCTCCCTGGGCTGTTGGCCCACCAACGTGGTGCCTCTGAAATTAGCCAGCATTTTTCCAGCATTTTCCTCAGTGGTGAGGTCTCTCTGCAGAGCTCAGAAAGAACTCTTCTAGAGTGGCTGTCTCCCTGGGAGACTTTTGCTGCTGTTTCATCTCCTCCTTCTCCTTCCTTCTTTCTTCTGCTTGGTCACCTGAAATGAGTTCCAGATGATACACAAAATGTGCACTGTTTCCCTTTCTCATTTGAGGCAACAAGAGGGATGCATTAAGGGCTAGCTGTTGTGAATAGGATATACAAAGGACCTTCCTTGTTCACCATAGTATAACACTAACTTTGAGAAGAGTGACCCACAGCCCTAGCCAGGCTATATAGTTATTCTAAAGAGTGTGCATCAGTAGAGACACAGTGATGGAAATAAGAAATACTCTCTATTTAGTCCTATTTTCTCATTCACAAAACACCTGTCTATGCTCTATATTAAATTCACATCCTTTCAAAATTCATGAAAGAAAATGGCAGTATTTATGGGGCTGGAGCGGTGATGCAAGTGGCAAGACATTGCCCAGGCTAGCCTAGGAAGGACCACAGTTTGATCCCCCGGTATCCCATATGGTCCTCCAAGCTATGAGCGATTTCTGAGAGCATAGCCAGGAGTAATTCCTGAGCGTCACTAAGTGTGGCCCAAGAGGAGAAAGAAGAAAGAAAAGAAAAGAAAGGAAGGAAATATGGAAGGAAGGAAGGTAGAGAAGAAAGAAAGAAAGAAAGAAAGAAAGAAAGAAAGAAAGAAAG
>PVKC010051204.1:0-10457 GCA_004027635.1 Crocidura indochinensis
GAGAGTGCCACCTGGTAAACAGAAAGGGAATTTTCTGGGAACAGGTTTGACCCAGTTGAGGATTTCAGGGTGGTTTGGCTCTGGCTCAGGGCCTAAGCAGTGTTGTCAGCAACTGCTTAGATGAGTGTTCACAGACTCAGGGACATGTGCTATGAAGTATGTAAAGAGGGCAAAGTTTAACCTGAGAGATGAAACCGAACAGGTGGGAAACACCTGCTCCTTCCACTCCGTGATGCATCACAACCTGCTTTCACTTGACAAGAGTCCAGGAAAACCTTGGCTTTAGTGACTAAATGGTAACTGAAAGGAAGAAAAGATAAAACAGTTTATCTTGCTCATTTTGCTTTCACTGGGCAATAGTTCCAGTTTACTTCAAATTGCTAAACTAACATAGACTGAATTACTAAGAACCCCAAGGTTCAGTAATTTAGATTCTTATCTAAATTGCTGATATCTCTATCACCAAGACTGATAGAGACATTACAATATATTTTTTAACATTTAATGAATCTTCACCATATTCAGTATGAAGGGAGATAAATACTTTTGAACCACCAGAAAATCAAATCTTGACATTCGCAGGACTCCTGAGAAATTATAAAAATTATGGCTCTTGGAAACTGGTGCCACTGAAGATATTCCATCTTACTAACTCAGTGTTTTCCAGTAAACAAGAGGAACAAATATAATTTATAGTTTCCACCTCTGTGGCTATATATCACAAGTCTCTGCAGTCAGAATGGCTAAATATGAATATTCCCTTAGATATCTACAGCTTTGGGATCAAGTAGAATTTATTGAATTGTTCAGAACCTCACTTTCTTAATAAATAAAATGAAGAGAACAGCTTTCATTTCATACTTAATGTGAATATTAAATGGTATATCCAAGTAAAATATCCAGAAAAATGATTGAGCAGTTCATCATCATGCCAGGTATGATTACTGTTAAGTATGAATCTTAATAGTTAAAATTTTTCCATGAACTATTGTGAACCCTATACTAAGAATATTAAGTCTGATTAAGAATATCAAGAAAGGAATATAAAGAAAATATTGTTAATAAAGAAAAGGGGAAAATGAGGCAAAGGATGATGCTTTGATGAGGCTTATCCACAATTAAGAAGGTCTTTGCAAGCAAATTCAATCAAGGGAAGTATATTTATTCCATGGAGAGAAGTGAATTCAATCACTAAGGAGAAGTGACATCACCAAGATAATTTGGGAGAAAAGCTTTCAAGAGAAAATGTAGCAAAGACGGTGTTCCGGAAACTATGAGAGTTGCAAGGATGACATAGGTCTTTCAATTTTCTCTCGTGCTACTTATCAAGGCAAGTAAAATTCAAACAGGTTTCAGCATGTGGAGGTTGATACTTTTTGTTAGAACTGATTCAATAGTAAGTAAGAATGAAAAGGAGCAGCAACTGTGTGTAATGGTCAAAGTGTTGAAAAAGTTTATTTTAAAGTATAGTTTTGAAGAGAGTAACCATGGTAGATAGCAGCAAAATAAGAAAATGCATAGTTGGTAGTAATTGTTAGCTGTAAAAAGGAAGTACTAATCAATAAGAGGAGCAAGGTGAGTACAGGCATGAAGAGATGTGGTAGATCTGTGTGATAGGACAGAAATAACAGTGGGTTCACAGAAAGGACAGCGTCTCTGGGTAGCTTTATAAAAGCACATACAATTCTGATGCATGAGTAAATAGGAAATGGAGGTGGAGAGTTAGACTTAGCAGGAATATCCTGACTGAACACTTTGAGTTTAAGAGCTTGGAAGAAATAAGATGGTAGAGCTTAAGATAAAAGCCAAACCCATTCTATTTGTAGGACTTACTAAGTTACCCTGCTGGGAATCTGAAAAACACTCAGTCATGAGATCATGGACATCTGTCAGGTAGAATAATAGTATTCAGGTAGCCAGTGTGTGCAAAAAAGTGTCATACTTTAAAAGGTGATATGCATGTGTGTCAAGATTCGAGTTAACAATATAATAAAACCCTTGAAAATCCATATGTGAGATCAATAGTAATGTCACAATATCTTAACATTTTAATCTTCAACCTGAGAAATATGAACAGGAAATTCATAGGGTCACAGATCAAATTGAAAAGTTCTTTATAAAAACTGCTGTTTCATCTAACTATTTCTCAAAATAAATGTTTATGGCTGAGCTTTTAAAGGAAAGGAACTTGGAAGGAATTCCTAGAACAGTTCCAAGGGTCTTTTTTTTTTTTACCAGAATTATCCATGCTTGAGACTTGGGCAGTAAAGAAATAATTATATGGAAGGAATACTGTAGAAGAGAACTTGCTAGGAATAAAACAGTCAGCCTTTGATAAACTTTGTTAAACATGTCAAAAATTCTGCAGTCTTTTTCAGGCACTAAAAGCATGATGCTCACATAATTCTTATTTCTATTCATCAGATTAGGAAACAGTAGATTAAAGAGGGCAGATAAATTTTGCAAAGCTCTACACCTTTTATTCATCAAGGGAAATGATTATAGAGCTTCAATGATAAACCAACAAAGCATATGACACAAACGAGAAGGAATAGATTTTTCTAAATTTGGTTGAATGTAGTGTGAATGTGGAAAAAGAACAAACAGTGATATTAAAGGTGCAGTTAAGCCAAAAGCCAATGTTGGTATTAATTCTGTAACACAGCCAATCTACTGATGGTGTAAGTCTTAATGGAATCTTGGCGGGCATCCCTGAGCTGAGGAGCCCTTCTGGAAGCAAATATGCTTGTCCCAATGGCAAAAGAAAAATGGATTACCTCTCCAGCACAAGTAGTCTATGGCTCATTCACTTCCCCTCCCCATCTCTAACCTTCTTCTCTCCTGACTTCATATAAGTGCTAGGTTGGGCTGCAGAATGGCCCACATAAGAAGTAGATGGAAGTTTATCACTGGAATCAAGACAACCCTTGTTTTCTCCCTCACTCTTGTTAAAAATTTACAGAAAGAGACATTTCAGAGAGCTATCTGGAGTTTGATTGAAAAAAAAAATAAAAAACCAAACCTACTCAACCCATGACCAAAGCCAGTAGCTCATAGGGAGGCCATGTGCTCCTGGGTATTGAACTCTGATTTTTGCACATGTACTATGATGCATCTTTGACCTCCGAGTTATCACCCCACCCCTATACTCTGTGTGTGTGTGTGTGTGTGTGTGTGTGTGTGTGTGCGTGTGTGTATGTCGGTGATTGGTTTAGGGGCTGAACATAACTCTCAAACATGCAAAGAATACCCTTTACTATTGAGCCATATACCTGACCCACTAACTCATTGTTATTCTTTTCCTTCTTTTTATAGGTTTCTAAATAAAAAATAATAATAAAGAATGAGAGCCGGAAGGACTGGTTCATGCTATGAAAGTTACCACAAAGAGTGATGAATGTAGATAGAGAAATAACTACACTAACAACTATCATGACAATGTTAATGAGTGAGATATGTAGAATGCTTGTCTCCAATACAGGCAGGGTGCGAGACAGGAGGGAGATGGGAGGCACTGGTGGTGGGAGTGTTATATTGTTGCACTGGTGAAGGGGGTGTTCTTTTTATGACTGAAACCCAGCTACAAACATGTTTGTAATCATAGTGTTTAAATAGAGATATATTTTAAAAAAAGATTGAGTACTGGTCTTAAGCACATTTTACCCACTAACAAGGCTCTTGGGGAAAGAAAGTGCATGCTTAAATTATCATTATCCCTACCTCTCTAACAGTGTGGAGTACTTCTGATATTAATTATAGTTTTCATACAAACATATACATATAACTCAAACTAATATTAAAACTTAGGTATCCTTTATTCACAGAAAGTGTAAAGTAATTGCTTACTAGGAAGCCTCATAAGCATCTTTTAAGTCCTACTGTAAGTTTCCTTTCATTAAATCAGTTATTGAAACAGATTCTATGTATTCTACATAAAATTGTACAAAGAACACAAAAGTTCTCAAAATCTATGCATGCATTTTCATAATTGAAATTATCAACAAAAAAGAGGAAGTTGTGGGAGACAATGATTAAATTTTTTAAAGATATATATATTGCTTTTTGGGTCGCACCCTGCAGCACTCAGGAATTACTCCTGGCTCTACACTCAGAAATTGCTCGTGTAGGCTTGGAGAACCATATGGGATGCTGGGATTCGAACCACTGTCCCTCTGTATGCAAGGCAAACACCCTACCTCCATGCTATCTCTCCAGCCTCATAAATCTTTATTTTCATATAAACCTTATAATATCTAAATTTTCCCAATATGTCTATATTAGTTGATACTTCCAACTCCAGAGTCAGTGTCCCAGGACTCAAATATCAATCTTACCACCTCCTAATAGGAAAAGATCACTCTGGGAAAATTATCTTATTTCCCTGTGTTTATCACTCTCTTTTCTTATATTATGAAGTAGTATATATTAATATTTACTACTTAACAGGACTGTATATTAAGTTCTTTAATGCATATAAAACCCTTACAGCAGTGCCTAATATGTAAACTGTGTTAAATGCTCTCTGTGGTGTTATGTTTTCTTTTCATTCTTGATTCTATTAAAATTCTAAAGATATTATTCAAATAGAGCTTAAATAACATTTAACTATGGAAATCAATGTAGATTCAGAAAAAACTTCATATTTATGAGATTTTCCAAAGGATATTATGGACTATATATAGCATTAGCTTTTATGATCAATTAAGAAACTTAGTTACCAGAGCTAAGTGCTGTATATATGTATATATATATATATATATATATATATGTATGTAACTGAGTGTTGCATATTATATTAGAAAAAATGTATAATAAATGAGTGAATATGAGTCATTAAATATTATTCTTACATTCATATAAAATAAATATCTATTTAGGCATGTATAATAATTAAACAAAACATCTATTTTGACATGTATAATAATTAAACAAAAAATAAAATCTACAACTTCAAGAGATGCATCTGTTCAGGAATAATTCTCAGTTAGACAAGACTATTTTATTTAAGATATGTCAAGTATGAACAAGCATCATTTTGGTTAAAAATGCACAAATTTGGGGCCCGGGAGATAGCATGGAGGTAAGGCGTTTGCCTTTCATGCAAAAGGTCATCGGTTCGAATCCCGGTGCCCCATATGGTCCCCCGTGCCTGCCAGGAGCAATTTCTGAGCATGGAGCCAGGAGTAACCCCTGAGCACTGCCGGGTGTGACCAAAAACAAAACAAAAAAAATAAATAAAAAGCACAAACTTGGGGCCGGAGAGATAGCACAGCTGTGTTTGCCTTGTAAGCAGCCAATCTAGGATCTAAGGTGGTTGGTTCGAATCCCGGAGTCCCATATAGTCTCCTGTGCCTGCCAGGAGTTATTTCTGAGCAGATTGCCAAGAGTAACCCCTGAGCACCCTGGGTGTGGCCCAAACACCAAAAAATAAAATAAAATAAAATAAAAGCACAAACTCGGCGCCATCTAGTATAGCAGATAGGGCACTTGCCTTACTTGCAGCTTGCTGAGGTTTGATCCCTGGCACCACTTAATTTCTGCCCCTCCATGTACACATACACACCAAGAGTGATTCATTAGTGTAGCTCCATGAGTAAGTGTGGACTGTTTATTTTAAAAATAAAAATAAATAAATAAAACAAAATACAATAAAATCTCATCTTATTTTTATAATATCTTTATTTAAGTACCATGATTACAAATATGTTTGTCATTTGATTTCAGTTATAAAAAGAACACCTCCCTTCACCAGTGCAACCTTCCTACCACCAATGCCCCACCCCCATCTCTGTCTTCCTTGGCTGAAGATATAATACCGCAGGTAAGGAAGTCACTTGCCTTCAAGTCATGCCTACTCCATATGGTCTCCTGATATATATACATACCTATATATATACATATATATACTTAATAGAAAAGTCACTGAGTGGCTGGAGCAGTGGTGCGGAGCAGTGAAGTGTTTGCCTTGCCTGTGCTAGCCTAGGACAGACAGCTGTTCGATTCTCCAGCGTCCCATATGGTCCCTCAAGCCAGGAGCGATTTCTGAGTGCATAGCCAGGAGTAACCCCTGAGCATCACTGGGTGTGCCCTTCCCTCCAAAAAAAAAGAGAAAAAGAAAAAGAAAGGTTACTGTAGAGACCAGAAGGATAAGAATAAGGCATTGACCATTATGAAGCCAGGCCAAGTCCAATGCTCAGAACAGTATAGGCTCTGCCAGGACTGTCAGGAGTAATCTATGGACATAGAGTCATAAAGAAGCCCTGAGCACAGCTGGGTATAGTCTCAAAAAAATTAATCAAATAACTTGTATTTAAAAATTCATGGAAGAAATGAATTTTTCTATCTCAATTATTAAAATGTTTTGTAATCTGACATAGTAAGGATGCTAGGAAGAGCTCTGAAAAGATATTAACATTATTTTACCTAATCCTCCTTTCTGAATGTAAAGAGAAGAACCACCATATACATAGGGCTTGAAGGAATACAATTCATAAACAACAGAAAAATCCCAGGAAAGCAGGACAAATGTTACCAGTGGAAGAATGATTTGCTCTTGCACTGGCAGTATTCCTCAATAAGAATAAACAATAGGGAATTCTATGAACTATAAATTGTGTTCTTTTTTTTAAATTTTTAAATTTTTTCTTTAAATTTTGGGCCATATCCAGTGATGCTCAGGGGTTACTCCTGGCTATGTGCTCAGAAATCGCTCCTGGCTCTGGACCCATATGGGACACTGGGGATGGAACTGAAATTCGTCCTGGGTCAGTCACGTGCAAGGCAAACACCCTACTGCTGCACCATTGCTCCGGCCCCTGGGTTCTTACAGATAAAAAGATAATTGAGAAAGTAAAATAAAAATAAAATGTTTAAACGTTCACACACATGCATACATATGCATATACACACAGAACTAAAGATATATTTTTCTTTTTCTTTGAAGTCCCAGCTCTATTTTGAAAATATATTATCTTAATAGCAAAGCAGTAAAGAAAATATTGGTCATGCAATAGGAAAAGACATTTCTTGTTACAAGCATTGATGAATAAAGTTCTGCCACCCCCGTGTCCCCCCAAGATTAGTATTGTATTTATATGTCCCGACTCCACTTTGAATGAAATTAGTTATATTTACAGAATGTTGAGAAAGTCTTTTTAACTCAATGACTGAACTTTGAGTCACTGCAAAGCGCACATAAGAATTAAGTGCCACAAGGAAATGGCCCTTCAACCTTGATACAAGGACATTTGCAGCCATTCATAAAAAGCATAGAACAGATGTAAATGTGAAATAGAAACTAGCTTAGAATGTAAATGAGAAAGAACAGACAATGTAGAATGATAATAACATCAAAAGAAAGGATGTGGGCATGTTTCAGGGTAATGCAGCATTGCTTGGCTGAGTCTATGAATCCCAAACTAGAATTAAATTGGTAACTCTATGAATAAGTGTTGAACAACTCTAGTTGCTCTATTTTGAAACCAGTTTTATTTATTCAAGCAAAAATGCACCAATACATAATACATATATGACATAAAGCCCTATGATGGCAGAGCTGGATACCATGTCTAATAATTTTCCTTATATGATCCAAAGTAATACCATAATAGTGTTCATGTCTGTGAATCCAAATAAAACCCAAAGGAGAACTTCTCTATTTTTCTATTTGTTTGTTTATTTGAATGTGTTTTTCCCTTTTTTGTAGGGTGTAATACACAGATACTCAGAGATTACTCTGAGTTCTAGCTTACTCCTAGCTCTATGCCTAAGGATTCATATACAGTATGTATAATAGAACTGGGGTCTTCTGCATATAAGGCATCTGATTTAACTCCTGTATTAACTATCTCTCCATCTCAATGAGGAATTTTCCTTGTATTATTTATATTGATATGTTGGGCTGAAGCTTTATTGTTGTTCTTATAAAGGCTTCATTGTAGAATGTTAAATTGTATATTTGGCCTTTATAAGAAATAACTAATGCATGATTTATAAATTTATAGAAATTTCTAACCAATATATCACAGTTAATTTCTATTTATATAGGAATCTAATTTTTGTTTACTGTACTAGCCTCTTTATAAAAAAATATCCTCCTTGACTTTTAAGGATTTGCTCAGTTCTATAGTAGAAACTGGGAGAAGAGACACTGGAAACACCAATGTCAATGTATCAACATAAATTTATCCTCACAGCTGGAATGCAGCCCAGAGAGCAAACCCTCTGACACTGTCAGTAGAATATGTTCATTTAAATACCAAAGGCAGTTCTAGTGGCCAGAAACTCTAGCATCAACAACACAAACCGAGTTCCTGAAAGCACCATCCAGATCATGGCTTCAAACCAACTTGTTTTTCAGATGAAGGAAGAAGGTCACAGAAAATGGTGGCTAAATAGAAGACATGAACTCAACCCTGTTTGTTCATTTTTGGGTTTGTTATTTTCTTGTTGTATTATTGTATTTCCTGTAATGTCATTGAACATGTTCTACTAAGTCTTATAAACAAACACAAAGCTTCCAAATAGTCTTTTAGAAGTTGATTTTTTTCATATGCATATACATATCATATCATATCTATATCCATATGAATATCATATACATGTCTTAAGGTTTAAAAGTAATTTTCCTCAAACTGAAGGTTTGCTCTATTTTTTATGGGCACAAATCTCTATTCTTTTTTCTTAAAAAAATAACTATTTAGGGGCCCGGGAGATAGCATGGAGGTAAGGCGTTTGCCTTTCATGCAAAAGGTCATCGGTTCGAGTACCGGTGCCCCATATGGTCCCCCGTGCCTGCCAGGAGCAATTTCTGAGCATGGAGCCAGGAGTAACCCCTGAGCACTGCCGGGTGTGACCCCCCCAAAAAAACCCACAAAAAATAACTATTTCAATAACACACTGTTATTGTAAGATCAAAATATTCCAAAAGCATCATTTGAGTAAGTTAATAACAACAGAAGGTGTAGCGATCTGGCAGACATATACACACCCTCAGTGGTTTCCACAAAAAAAGAATTGGGGCAAGAAAATCACTAAAATACTAGCACACAGACATATGCCATACTGCTCTCATGTGAGAGATGTAAACAGAGTAAAAACTAAAATCTTAAAATGCCTTCCTCCACTGTTTTTATTTTTATTTTTTTGGTTTGGTTTCTTTTATTTTTGGCAGGGACATAAGAGCAGTGCTCAGATCTTATTCTGAATCTAAATTCAGTGATCACTCCTAACAGGGCTCAGGAGACCAATTGGGGTACCAGAATTAGAAGTCAGATCACAGGCATGAAAGGCAAGTACCCTAATCACTGTATTTGTTCCACAAATCCTTTACTGTTTAATATGAAAAAAAAGTAAAACCCCACAAAGTTTGAGTCTCATTCTTTTAGGCTATTTATTTTGCCATGAGAATAAAACGCTAAACACTATTTTCCAAAAGGAAATCTTTATATAAATATATGTACTTTTTGGAGACTTCTATGAATGCACTTTTTCAGATCAAGAAAATTCTCTTTGGAAAATCTGGAGCTTATTTATGTACATACCGAGTTGAGATTATAACATAAAGAACTGAAGATAAAAATGTGTACAAGTGAATCTGTTCAAGCATTTAGATATATATGGATGAATTTTCTGTTACTCAATTGATTTTTACTTTTTTGTTTTGTTTTGTTTTTCTTTATGGGTCATACCCAGCAGTGCTCAGGGGTTACTCCAAGCTCAGAAATCACTCCTGACAGGCTCAGGGGACCATATATGATGCTGGGATTTGAATCACCATTCTTCTGCATACAAGGCAATAACCTTACCTCCATGCTATCTCTCCGGCTCCACCCAATTGATTTTTATCTAAAAAAATGGCTACTTCAGAGTTCAAGCACATATTCTAGAAGTACCTAATAAATATTAAATGTGTAATAAACATTAAAATCTAGTTTATGATTGAGGAAGCGTATATCTTACTTCCTATTTTTCTTCTTCAGTTTATATATATTACATCCATCCTACATCATAACATAGAAACTAAAAGCTCTTATCAGAGATCCAGGTTATATTTCTTGAACAAGGCCAATAACAAATGACATCAAAATGCTCAAATGCATTCTTTCAGCATTGTTACATGTGAATGAGCCTGTCCCCAAAGCAGACTTGCAGACGATCTTGCTGACTACTAAGAAAATCTTGAAAGCTATTTTGAAGTAGATATCATGACCAGCTTCTTTTAGCAAATTATGAATAATCCATAAAGTGGGAAACATATGATATCTGAAAGCTAGTCTGAAGCATCTGAACTGATGAAAGGAAGAAAGAAACCATCATTCTAATAAGCTAGACTAGCCCTGTCAGAGGAAGTATTTTGCATTTTGTCTCTTCTATGACTATAAAATACAGTTTTGAGCATGTATATGCAGCCCTTGGTTAACTATAATGGTTAATAATCAAAACTCTGAAATAAGATT
>PVKC010051205.1:0-10446 GCA_004027635.1 Crocidura indochinensis
CATGCATGCATACTGCCATTACAAATCCAAATGAGAAACCGGAGTGCAACCCTTCCTGGTGACTGAGAGCATTCTTTGGTCTGAAGTTTTGTACCCTGAATAAATTAAGATCAGCGAGTGGGTTCTCAATGCTACTAGGTATTTCTCTTAAAGTAAGAAGAGCAACCGAAGCTTTGCAATAACAGTGCAATCTATATGCAAGCAGCTAGCTAGTAAGTATCCTTTCCATTCGGCGGTCAGGGAGACGTGTGCCCGTGTGCCTTAGGAGTACAAAGTAGACCAGGGAGTGGGATTATTAGGACTCATGCACTCATCAAAACTCTTGGATAGCTCCGCATCCGGCATTGCACTCGTCTCCTCTCGGGCCTGGGCTTCCTAGGCTGGCCTCTCGGGGTGTCGGGGCTCCACCAAAACTGCCCCCTTTTGCACCACAACCTGGGAAATACTCCTGCTCTGCAGCCCTCCTCCTCTTGCATCTCAGAATAAGGGGGTGTTTGCTCTGGCACGTCCACCAGGCCTGGGTAACTTCCACTGCCCCTGAATCCAGGGCCTCTGCTCCCCAAGCAAGCCCAGGGGCCGGATGACAAAGCGCCTTGTCCCTGAACCGAGGCCTTCACCATTCCCGGGCTCGGTTGTCGGGCTAGGCGAAAGGCCTCCGCTCTGCCAAAGACAGAAGCGGATCCGAGCACAGGATGATGCGGGGGGAAAAAAGGCGCACTCACGCTCCTTGAGACGGCCGTCGATCTCCTTGTGTTCCAGCAGCTTCTTGCGGTAGTCCTGAAGCGCCTTATCTCTAGGGTCCGCCATGATGAGAAGCCGTCGCTCATAGGGGATGCTGGGAAGGGCCATGGCCGCCCGGGCGGGGAAGGGGCGGGGTGTTGTTTAGACACGCCCCTTTGAGGGCGTGGTTCAATGGAGACCCCGCCCCTTCCGGTTGCCTGCTCTCTGCTCTTCATAGCCGGGCTCTTGTTAAGTGATGCCTAAACGCGGAAGAGCACTGAAGGCGTCTCCTGCACTTGCGACCCCTACAGGTCGGGCTGTGTAAAGCAGGACTCAGCTAACCTCCAAAACTATTGTAATAGGCTGAATGGGAATCTAGTAGGAAGTTACAGGTCAATGTAAGTACTAGGTAGAATAGTACCAAGAATACCAGGTACAGAAGGAAGATGTTTATTTAGTTTATTTAATTCAGTATGAGGGACTAAAGGCACAATTGTTTACAATATGATAGGGAAATGTTTTTCTTTTTTTCCCCTCCCAATAGGGAAATTTTTAAAAATAATTTGAAAGTGTAGGATAGCATGAAGGTAGGGCGTTTGCCTTGCATGCAGAAAGACAATGGTTCGAATCCCGGCATCCCATATGGTCCCCTGGGCCTGCCAGGAGCGATTTCTGAATGTAGAGTCAGGAGTAACCCCTGAGCGCTGCCGGGTATGACTCAAAAACCAAAAAAAAAAAAAAAACAAAATTGGAAGTGTAATAAATAGCAGGCAGTAATGGAAACAATATAAAGACATTGGCATACTAATTTAGAAAGATATCTGAAAAAAGGAGCCAGGACTGGAACAAAGGGAAGATGAACCTTTTAAACAGAAAACGAGAAATGCAAAATTTCTGAGATGAAAAAGCTTCCCTCACTTCCAGGAACAGAAAGAAAAAAATGAGATTAGACTGAAATGAGTTGTAGAAATGTGGACACAACATAAAGATGCTAAGGCTGTCTGAGACTAAAACTTTAAGACTGATAGAATAATCTTTAAGACATGATATGCCTTTGGAACATATTATCAATCTCTCAGAATCTTCCGGAAAGGAGCATAATGATGCCAAAGAGATAGTACAGTAGCAAGGTCCCCTGAACCCATCAGAAGTGACCTCTCAGCATAGAGCAGGAGCAAGCCTTGAGCATAGTTGGGTGGTGGTCTAAAGTCAATTAGCAATAATAATGATGTTGATGATAATCATAACCTAATGTTGTCATGAATATTAAGATTGTGTAAACTATCTAGCTGTTAGTACAAACTTAAATATGTCAAATTATTTTTATGTTAAATTATTTTTTTCTTTTTTGTTTTTTGGGATTTGTTTGTTTGCTTGTTTTGGTTTTTGGACCACATCTGGCGGTGCTCAGGGGTTATTCCTGGCTGTCTGCTCAGAAATAGCTCCTGGCAGGCACAGGGGACCATATGGAACACCGGGATTTGAACCAACCACTTTTGGTCCTGGATCGGCTGCTTGCAAGACAAACGTCACTGTGCTATCACTCCGGGGCCTATGTTAAATTATTTTAAAGGTGATAATGGAGGGCAGAGTGATAGCAAACTGGTAGGGCGTTCACCTTGCATGCAGCTGATCTGGGACAGACCCAAGTTTGATTCATAGTATCCCATATGGTCCCTTGAGCCTTCCAAGAGCGATTTCTGAATGTAGAACCAGGAGTAACCCCCGAGTAGTCGCTGCATGTGACCCCCAAACAAACAAACAAATAAATAAAAATGAAGGTGATACTGACCTAAGTTTTTTTCAGTACAAGCATCTTTCTGGGGAATATGTTATTGTTCTATTAGGGTTAGCCAATTATGCCAGATAGACTTCACTTGATCTCAACTTAGTGTTTATGTTGTTCAAATTCATATGAATTAAACTGTTCAGTTATGGGCCCGGAGAGATAGCACAGCAGTGTTTCTTGCAAGCAGCCGATCCAGGACCAAAGGTGGTTGGTTCGAATCCCGGTGTCCCATATGGTCCCCCGTGCCTGACAGGAGCAATTTCTAAGCAGACAGCCAGGAGTAACACCTGAGCACTGCCGGGTGTGGCCCAAAAAAACAAAAAACAAAACAAAAAAAACTGTCCAGTTATGTCTTCAAATATATTAGGAAAAATTGGAGTCATTGTATGAGTAATCTGCCTATCAATCTATAATTAAGAATTGTAGTAGACAATAAATGTGGATGGAAAAGGAATAGTACATTTTATTTATTTTTTTTTTGGTTTGTTTTTTTGTGGGGTTTTTTTGGGGGTTTTTTTTTTTTTTTGGTTTTTTGGGCCACACCCGGTGACGCTCAGGGGTTACTCCTGGCTATTCGCTCAGAAGTCACTCCTGGCTGGCACGGGGGACCATATGGGGAACCGGGGGATCGAACCGCAGTCCGTCCTAGGTTAGGGCAGACAAGGCAGGCACCTTTTCTCCAGCGCCACCACCCGTCCCCTACATTTTATTTGTTTTATGTTTTGTTTTGTTTTGGTGTTCTCAGGGGTTGCTCCTAGCTCTATGCTCAAAAATCACTCCTGACAGGCTCAGAGAACCAAATGGAGGCCCTGGGTTTGAACTTGGGTCAGCCGCATGCAAGGCTGTCCTACTGTTTGTGCTATCGCTTTAACCCTCAAGAATTATTTTTGATGGACTTGAGGGTTCATATGGATTGCCGGGAAAGATCTAACACAAGTAGGCTACATGAAAGGCAAGTACCTGCCTACTGTATCATAACATAACTCTGGTTTTGGGGATAGAAAATTCTTAATTCAAATGAAAATATTATGAATAAGCTGGTTCACCAATTCAAAAATATAATATGTCACTTCTATTTGGTCTACAGAACTGAGTTTACATGATGAGGCAGGTCAGTTTGAAAAGTGTTGAAGGGAAGCATGCTCTCTGGTGGGGTGGTGTTAGAATTATGTACCCATAAAAAATTTGAGTGACAATATTGGAAATTCGAGTACCAAGCATTGCGTTTAATTCCAGTACTGCATATGATCCTCCAAGATCCTCTAGGAGTGATCCCTGAGCACAGTCAGAAATAAATCCTGTTCACCACTACATGTGTCCCCCCAAAAAATTGAAATATATCCCTGATATCAAGAAGTAAACAAGCATTCTAGTTCACATAGTCTCATGAGACATGCACTTTCTTATCCTTTCCTTGCTTCTTTGACTCATATTGACTGAGGTGTGCACTTTCTTATTTTAAGGTGTATTTCTTCATACAAACATCCCTACTTGGGCCTGGAGAGATAGCACAGCAGCGTTTGCCTTGCAAGCAACCAATCCAGGACCAAAGGTGGTTGGTTCAAATTCCAGTGTCCCACATGGTCCCCCGTGCCTGCCAGAAGCTATTTCTGAGCAGACAGCCAGGAGTAAACCCTGAGCACCGCCGGGTGTGACCCCCCCCCAAAAAAAAACAAAAAACAGAAAACAAAAAACAAGCAAACAAACAAAAAAACCAAACATCCCTACTTAAAATGTGTACTTGTTCTTTTTCCACTCTGTAGAAGTGGAGAAGGATGTACTTGTTCTTTTTCCACTCTGTAGAAGTGGAGAAGGAGGAGGAGGAGGAGGAGGAAGAAGAAGAAGGAAGAAAGAAGGAAGAAGAAGAAGAAGCCCTGAAGATGGATCAGTGACAAGATTAAGACCACAAATTCAATATCTGATTTTGCTAGATATTGCAGTGAGAAAGGTCTGTTATCCAGAACCAGTGCAATAACACAGTGGGTAGGGCATTTGTCTTGCATGCGATCAACCAGGACTTACCCAGGTTCAATCCCATCATATAATCCCATATGATCCCCCAAGCCTGCCAGGAGCAATTTTTGAGTGCAGAGCCAAGAGTATCCCCTTAACACCATTGGGTGTGACCTAACCCCCAAAATAAGATCTGTAGTTTATGAACTCCAGTATTATAACAGAATGAGGAAACTGTGCAGTTAGGTGTGTACAATTACTATAACCAAAGTATGTCACCCCTAAGAAGCAGTGCCACTAAAAGATGTATAAGACCAAAGCCAAGAGCATGAACTGTATCTAGCACCATAAGTAACTGTTTATGCAGCATCACAACAAAAGAAAGAAAATGACTTTTTAAAAGGGGGTGTATAGAGAGAGCACAGTGGTAGAGTGCCACAGCCTCTTCATCCAGACACTTCAAGGAGTTATCTGGATCCCTCAGGAAAGTGGGTGCAGGTTTCAGCGAAGGAAGGAGACACATTCAGTTGTTGTGGTGGATCATATTTGTGTGTCTGTTTATTGAATACTACAGGAATGTATTTAAACATGAATGCATTTTACATGTGAGAAACTGCCTACATTTGCTTTCCTGCAAGATTAAAAAAATTTTTTAAAATTGCACTTTCTTTTTAGCAACAAGCTTATCAGTACATACTGTTTGATCATTTCTTCACAACAGATAATTCACAGGCCTTTAAAAGTGTGGGTTACAAATCTTCTGAATAATAAGTTCCAATTAAAAGACAGAAGGGAGTTGAACCAGAGGCTTCCCTGATATCTAAGGGAAAACTTTAACATTTCAAAGTTTTTTACTTCTAGGCTGGACCTTGGGTGTCAGTTTTCCAGGTGTTCCTACAAAGGGCTCCTTTAATCTGAGCAGAAATCAAGGCCATATTTGTATGTACTAATTTTGTCAACTAGAAGTAAATGCTCAAGTATATACATACTTAGCACAGCAGCAGGAAGGTTCTTATTAGGCCAAATATATGTTTGTAACTCTTCTTTGAAACTATGACTAAGCTTGAGAAATACCACCCTCACTTTTCTTTTTTTTTTTATTATCTTTATTTAAACACCGTGATTACAAATATGATTGTAGTTGTATGATTACAGTCATGTAAAGAACACCCCCCTTCACCAGTGCAAGATTTCCACCACCAATTTCCCAGATCTCCTTCCTCCCCAACCCACCTACACCTGTACTCGAGACAGCCTTTCTATTTCCCTCATTCATTCACATTGTTATGATAGTTTTCAGTGTAGTTATTTCTCTAACTGCACTAATCATCACTCTATGTGGTGAGCTTTATGTCATGAGCTGCACCTACATAGATAAATGGGGGGAAATAAGGGTTGGGACTGAGGCAGTAAAAGATTAGAAATGAGCTTTCGGGGCCAGGGCAGTGGAGCTAGAGGTAAGGTGTCTGCCTTGCCAGCACTAGCCTAGGACGAACTGTGGTTCAATCTCCCTGGCATCCCATATGGTCCCCCAAGCCAGGAGTGACTTCTGAGCGCATATCCAGAAGTAACCCCTGAGCATTACCAGTGTGCCCCCCCCCCAAAAAAAAGAGCTTTGTAGGGCAGTATCAAGATCACAATACAAGCTGGATATTATGCATATATAAACTATATGTATACAATACTATCAATAGTATTTTACAATACTACAATAGTACAATACTATCAATAGTTTTTGGAATGAGACCAAGGAGAATAAATTTCCAGTGACTGTCTCAACATAAACCAGTGCTAGAACAGCCCACTCTCCTCCCAAAGCGCATTCCCATTAGTGTAGGGAGAGGTAGGGGGGAAGTCTGATGACCCCTATAGAGTCCACCTGGACCAGAGCCCCCACCCTCACTTTTCAAGGAAGCAACCTCTCTTTGAGGTCTTTTCTCAGCCATCAGTGCTGGGAGAGCCCAGAGGGCCTTCTGATTTGAACTTTCCTTAAATTATGGCGGCAGTAGTGAGGCATTTGCCTTGCATGTAGCTGATCTAGGACAGAAGGTGGTTTGAATCTCAGCATTTTATATGATCCCCTGTGCCTGCCTAGAGTGATTTCTGAGCACAGAGCCAGGAGTAACTCCTGAGTGCCGCTAGATGTGACCCAAAAACCAAAATAAATTAAATAAATAGAGAGAAAAAAAGGAAAGACAGTTTCATTAGCTTTATTTAATTCAGTAAGTATTTTTTGACCACAAACAAGTGTATTTCAAAATAATATACCAATTATGTTTTGTTTTGTTTGGAGACCATGCCTAGTAGTGATCAGATCTTATTTCTGGTTCTGTGTTTAGGAATCATTCCTGAAGAACCACATGTGGTCAGGGATCAAACTTGAATAAACCACATATAAGGCAAGAGCTCCACACAATGTATAATCACTCCAATCCCAGCACACCCATTTTTAAAACCCTTAATTCTTGTACTTTTTCTCTTTCCAATCTAGCAAAACTCCAACTTAAGATAAATTTTGTGGGGCCAGGCGGTGGTGCTGGAGGTAAGGTGCCTGCGCTAACCTAGGATGGACCAAGGTTCAATCCCCGGTTCCCCATATGGTCCCCCATGCCTGCCAGGAGTGACTTCTGAGCGAATAGCCAGGAGTAACCCCTGAGCGACACCGAGTGTGGCCCCCCCCAAAATAAATTTTGTATACTTTTTGCCATAGGCAATTCTCTTCTTTGTGGTGGGGGGATATAATTATTTTTTGGGTCACAACCAGAGATGCTCAGATCTTACTCCTGGTTCAGTGCTCAAAGGTCACTCCTATTAGGATTCAGGGTGCCATACACAGTACCAGGGATCAAATCCAGATTGACTATCTGCAAGTAGCTCCTACCCACTGTATATTATTACACCCAATCATCTTCTTCCTCCCTCACATTCCCAAGCACCTATGAGATCATGTTCTCTTTCAGAGATGTGACTGTTGATAATTCAAGTGGAAGTGACAGTACATGGCTATGGAGACTAGCTCATAAAAGATATTGGGTCATTTATGTCACCATGGGATCACTCCTTACTCTTTTCTTTGGTCTCTCTTTTGGAGAGAAGGTAAATGCCATGCTATGAGAAGACAGTTGCAGATTTATGGAGAGTCATAGAGCACAAAAACATTCAACAAGGAAGTGAAACCTGCCAGCAGCCAATCAAAAACACCAGGTCAGACATCCTTAGGCCAGCCTCAGATGACTAAATTCTTACTTTTGATTGCAACACCACAAGAGACTGAATCACAGAACCAAGTTCAGCAACTTCTAAACTACTGGCTCACCAAGACTGGAAGATGTTAAACATTGCCTGTTTTAAGCCATTAAGTTTTATGGTAATTTGTTACAATAATAAATGAATAATACGGAAAAAACTAACTTTTTCTATTGAGAAACTGATAAATGCTACCAAGAATGTAGCAATTAATTTTTCTCATTTTTTCAGTCATCATACCAGAGATTTTAGAAATGTCATCTGTAGGGGCCCGGGAGATAGCATGGAGGTAAGGCGTTTGCCTTTCATGCAGAAGGTCATCGGTTCGAATTCCGGTGCCCCATATGGTCCCCCGTGCCTGCCAGGAGCAATTTCTGAGCATGGAGCCAGGAGTAACCCCTGAGCACTGCCGGGTATGACCCAAAAAAAAAAAAAAAAAAGAAATGTTATCTGTAGTAACTAACCCATAAATACCTACCAGAAAATACTTGATTGAATGTGAATATGGCTGAGTAATAAGATGTTCCAGTAAAAACAAGTTTAAATTCATGGACTCCTAAAAAATAGTATTCTTCAATCAAAATAATAATACCACTTTTAAATATTAAAATTAAATATTAAATATTAATATTATGGAGGACTTCACTCTCAGCCCTGTACATCAATCAGGGATTATTTCTGGTTCTGCACTCAGAAATCACTCCTGGCAGTGCTAGGGGAACCATGTGGGATGCCAGGAATTGAACCCAGGTTACCCAGGTGCAAGTCAAATGCCCTCCTCACTGTGTTATCACTCCAGCCCCCAGACTTCCCAACTCTTTTTTTTTTTTTTTGGTTTTTCTGGGTCACACCCGGCAGTGCTCAGGAGTTACTCCTGGCTCCATGCTCAGAAATTGCTCCTGGCAGGCACGGGGGACCATATGGGGCACCGGGATTCAAACCGATGACCTTTTGCATGAAAGGTAAACGCCTTACCTCCATGCTATCTCCCGGGCCCCAGACTTCCCAACTCTTAAACATTTCTTCACATTTAATTAAAAAAATTACATGCTCATGCTACTATTACTTTTTGTTTTACTTTGGGGTCACAGATGCTTTTGGACTTATTGCTCCGGTATCACTTTAGTGGTCTCAGGGAATCATTTGGTATTGGTGTTCAATCCTGGGCCTCCCTCATGCAAAGAATAATCTCTATCACTCTGAGGTATCTCCCCATCCTGTGTTATTCCCTGATGGATCGATTTTATGATTTATCTTTAACTTCTATTTAACACTTATCACTGCAGATCTTCACTATTCAATATTTGCCTTATTGTGAGACTACATAAGTCAAACAAAATACTGTTCACATGTGCTTTCTTATGGATTACTCCTGGTTTTTCACTCAGGATCACACATACTTGGCAGACCATATGAGGTAACAGAGATCAAGCCCAGGTCATTCTTTTGTAAGACAAGCTCATTAACCCCTATGATACCTCTCTAGCTCTGCTACCTCACTTTCTCTATGTGACTGGTTAGTGGTTGTCTAATACTTCTCTCTCTGCTCAACTGTCCAATACAATTTCAAAAAGTCAGTCATGTTTGGCATACCTCCATTTTTTCCCCCTTCGGTGTATATGGGTGAGGAAAGGATGGAGCTATCTCCTAAGTAGTATTCAAAGGATCTAGGAGTCAACTCCCAATGATTCTCAGCCAACTAGGCCAGTGATTCAATGCTAGGATCTAAGGGTGATGTGGTGTTACTGGATCTCTGTAGTACCAGAGGCATCCAGGGACACCCTAGTGGTGTTTAGGGACCTCCAGGACCATAATCAGTGATGCTAATCTGTGCCAAGATTTGAACCTGAATAGGGTACATGTTTTTGCTCTCCAGTTCTAAATTTTACTGGAGCACTTTTCACCTGAAAGATTCTATCTTCTTGTTCTTTTTTTATTTTGTTTTTATTTGGGGGTCACAACCAGCAGTATTCAGGGGTTACTCCTGGCTTCACACTCAGAAATTACTCCTGGCAGGTTCAGGGAATCATATGGGATGTTGGAATTCGAACCGATGACCTTCTGCATGAAAGGCAAATGCCTAACTTCCATGCTATCTCTCCGGCCCCTATCTTCTTGTTCTAATATGGGCTTTCTGAGTCTGATGCTTAGCTCTTTTTAGAAGTCCCCTAAGTCTTTGTGTGCCATCTTCTCTTTCCTGACTGTTCTTTACTCCTTTATTTGCTTAAATCGCATTCTTTTAGTGATTTTCTGAAAAAGTATTCAAGGATATAAAGTACTGCTTAAATCTAAAAAAGATTTAGTATCAGGCCCGCAGAGATAGCACAGTGGCGTTTGCCTTGCAAGCAGCCGATCCAGGACCAAAGGTGGTTGGTTCAAATCCCGCTGTCCCATATGGTCCCCAGTGCCTGCCAGGAGCTATTTCTGAGCAGACAGCCAGGAATAACCCCTGAGCACCGCTGGGTGTGGCTCAAAAGCAAACAACAACAACAAAAAAAAAAAAACATTTAATATTAATGCCATACTTGATGAATAGCTTGACTGGCTATCTGAGTCTCAGGATTTTGAAGATCTTGCTCCATTGTCCTGAACTTCCTGTGCTTCTACAGTGCCCTTCTGTATTACTTCCTAGATTTATTTCCTCTCTCTATCCCGCTCTTTCTATAGATATATATTTTTACACCATACTGACAATGCTCATATTTTACTCCTGGCTTTGCATTCAGGAATCACCTTTG
>PVKC010051206.1:0-10451 GCA_004027635.1 Crocidura indochinensis
TCTTTCTTTCTTTCTTTCTTTCTTTCTTTCTTTCTTTCTTTCTTTCTTTCTTTCTTTCTTTCTTTCTTTCTTTCTTTCTTTCTTTCTTCTTTCTTTCTAATTTTAAGCACCATTGTTAGAAAGCTGTTCATTTCTGAGTTTCAGTCATCAGTGAACAGGGCACCACCCTTCATCAATGCCCATTTCCCATCACCAATGTCCCCAAGTATCCCTCACATCCTCTCCATGCCTGGCTCTGTGGCAGACACCTTACTTCTCTCTTTGCCCTCTACTTTTTTCCCCTTTAGACTCTGTGATTTTCACTATTGTTAATGAGGGGGTACTATGCATAACACTTTTTTTTGTTTGTTTTTAGGCCACACCCGGTGACGCTCAGGGGTTACTCTGGCTGTGTGCTCAGAAGTTGCTCCTGGGTTGGGGGACTATATGGAAAACCGGGGGATCGAACCGCGGTCCATCCTAGGCTAGCGCAGGCAAGGCAGCACCTTACTTCCAGTGCCACCCCCCGGCCCACATAATACTTTTATCTATTTTTAGCACTCAGTTCTTGTCCAGAGTGATCAGTTTTAACTTTCACTGTCATAATGGTCTCTTTTCTACCACAATTATTCAATGCATATTATTTTTGTCAATAAATATATATTGTATTTTCATTCCATTACCAAAAATTCAGACTATTTGAAAAATGTTTCATAATGAGTTCATTGTATTAATAGATTAATTTGATTAAATCTTATGCTTTTACTGTGTCATTGGACTATATCAAGTACTAATAAATTTAAAGAAATGCATTTCTAACAAATACAAACATATATAGTGACTGGAGAGATAGCCTGGAGGTAAGGCGTTTGCCTTTCATGTAGGTTGGTGGTTCAAATCCCGGAGTCCCGTATTGTCACCCAAGCCTGCCAGAAGCGATTTCTGAGCATAGAGCCAAAAGTAATCCCTGAGTGCTGCCGGGTGTGACCCAAAAACCAAAAAAAAAAAAATCACTTTACAAATTCAAGCATATATATTTTTCTTTGTATATAATATATATTCAATAAGTCATAGTGTTCAAATCAACCCATTATATAAAATATATGTGACCATGGGACCATAGTGGTAGCACAGCAGGAAGGCATTTGCCTTTGATAAGGCTGACCCAGGATAGAAGTGGGTTCGAGTCCCAACACCCCATATGTCCCCCAAGCCAGGAACACTTTCTGATTGCAGAGATAGGAGTAACCCCTGAGCTCCACCAGATGTGACTGCCCCCCAAATACATACATATATATAGTATATATATAATATATATATGTGTGTGTGTGGGTGTGTGATCTTGCCCCAATGGTATGTCCTCTGTAAATTCAATTTTACTGACAATTATGTACCATAAATTTAATGTACTAAAGAGATTTTTATTGAGTTCTCAAAGCCTAATGGATATATAGATATAAAACAATATATAAAAACTTCTCAACTTTTAGAATATAGTAATTTAGTAGTGATACCTGAGAAAACTAAAGTCAGATACTTTAAAATATACATATAGAATATATGCTATGTGTGTTGTGTTGCAGATGGTACTTGAAGTATCATAGATTAAAAATAACATGGAAAAACACATAACAGCATTGATATATTTACCAAAAATTTATTTTTAGTAAATTTAATAAATTGAGAAAATATATATTTATATGAGGGAAAGAAGGAAGTCTTTGTCTTTAGCAACAGCAATAAACAAACAAACTATCTGATTTATTAAGTAATTTATTATTTAGGAAATAATTTAGGAAGGTCCAAGTTCATATAAAAAAGAAAGGCCCAGAAAACAAGCCACATTTATTTGAGAGCATTGGATAAAGTCAATCTGAGAAATTTAAGGAACAGTGAAACTGAGATAAAGATGAATGATTACAGGTCACATTATAATTGAGACCTTATTACGTATAAGACATGTAGAACTCTTGATATCAAAATGTTCATAAAAGTGCTTACCATTTATTTATTGTTATTTTATCTATATTATCACTTTAGTATGCATATTGTAGGTAAAATGATATTTTCCAATTCCACCAGAGTTGCTATACAAAACTGGTTTTAGATTAGTCTCTTATATGACAAATCAAAATTTATGTACAGGTTTAAAACTTTTTATTAAAATATTTTTCATTTTAACTTTGCAATTTACAAATTTACTAATAGATAAATTTAAGACATAAAATGTGTCAGTACCAATCTCACAACCAGTGTCGATCTCCCTCCAACTTTGTTCCTGGAGTCTATCTCATGGCTTCTCCAACACCTTCAGCCTTACTGTCAGAAGTTTGGTTGTTAAAGTCTCATGGTTTAATTGTTGTTGACTCCATGGTTTGGAAATTTAGTTCTGTCCTTTCTTAGCAACACCAATACACTAGAATATTGTTGATCATTTTTGTACTAAAAACATCAAATATTAAGATATACAAAGCACTCATCTAAAAACCCCATAACCTTTAAACTTTATAAGTGTGCCCACTTGTTTAGTAGTAGTAGAGAAGTAAAAATTGTATGTATTGACTAAAACTGGAAAGAAATTTGCTGGGTATTTTTAACTAGGTATATGAATTATTCTCCACTTAAGGTTTTTTTAAACAAACAAACAAAAAAGAATCCTAAAGGCTCAGAGGCCTAAACTATATCAAAATAATATGGAAATGTCCAACAAATATACAAGTTTATTTTCCAGAGTCTTGTATTTTTATCTCATCATTTTAAAAATAATAAAATGGTGTTTTTAAACAATACTAAAATGTGTACACACAGTCATATGTTCATCATACTTCCTCATAATATATTTTATTAATTTTTGTTTATTTTGAAGCAGTGCACACCATCGTTCACCAGCTCACCCTTACTGCACGTATGTCCTCCTTTTCCCTCCCATATCCCACCCAAGTTCACCTGTCTTGAGTGTTATACACTATTCTCTGGGATTTTGTCAACCATAGCACTCAGATATAGTCTTCATATTCTCTTCCTCATTTTTACCTCCCTTCCTCTTTCTCCCTCTCTCTCTCCTCCCTTTCTATCACTTCCCCACCTCTCTGTCTTTCTCTCTCTGTCTCTGTCTCTCTCTGTCTCTCTGTCTCTCTCTCTCTACTGTGGTTTGCATTATTGTTAATGGAGGGATGCCTTACATGTCACTTTCTCTACTTTCAGCACCAAGTTCTTATTCAGAGCTATCAGTTTCAACTATCATTGTCCTAGTGGCTCACCTCTACTATAACTTCACTCACTGATTTTTGTGGGGAGCTTCTTACCCTGGGCTGTACTTCCTGATCCTTAATTCTATTGTCTCTGAATATTGCTATTATACTATTCCAAAAATGAGTATTTTATGGCTATCCCTCTCTCTCTGGCTAATTTCACTCAGCATCATAATCACCATGTCCATTCATATATAAGCAAATTTCATGACTTTATTTTTTCTAACAGTTGAAGTATTCCACTGTGTAGATACAACACTATTTCTTTAGCCACTCATTTGCTGTCAGGCACCAGGATTGTTTTCAATTTCTGGCTATGTTAAGTTGTGTTGCAATGAATATTGGAGTGCAGAGGGTATTTTTGTATTGTGTTTTATGTTTCTGAGGTATATACCTAGGAGTACTTTGCTGAATCATATGGAAGCTCAATGTCTAACTTTTTGAGGAATGTTAGAAAAGTTCAAGAAGTTCAGTTTTTTTCTTTAGAAGACTTCATCTTGTAACTTAGTAGTCCACAAGACTTCCACAAAATATGGCACAAGTTGTTAAGTTCTTTTTTGTTTGTTTGTTTTTTGTTTGTTGGGCCACACCCATTTGATGCTCAGGGGTTACTCCTGGCTGAGTGCTCAGAAATTACCCCTGGCTTGGGGGAACCATCATATGGGATACCAGGGGATTGAACTGCAGTGGCGATCTTTCCTTGGCTAGCTCTTGCAAGGCGAACACCTTACCTCTAGCGCCACCTCAGTGGCTCCACAAGTAATTATGTTCTTAGTATAAAATAAAGGGCACTTTTAGGTTAAACATTAAAAATAGTGAGAACAAGATAAAACTTGTAGTCTGGCATTCTCATATTGATACATGTATCACCTAAAATAAAATTGCTTTCTTAAATTAATAAAGAACATAACTCTATCACTTAAGAAAGAAATTTCCATCATAAAAAGTCATTTTTTTATTTCCCAGAGTTTCCCTAAAAGTAAAATTTCTGGAGAACCTACAATTGACTAGAAAATAAAGTCTCTTTCTCTCAAGAATGTGATCACTTCCAGAAGTTTTAAGTTAAAAATTGCAAGGATAAAATAAAAAGTAAAGATAAGGATGTGTTTTGCTACTTTAAGTGGAGATTAAATCCATGGCACCCTATATGATTCCCTGAACTTCACAAAGAATGATTCCCAAGTGAAAATTAATATTGGGGTTACCCTTAAGCGATAGTCAGCCACAATAAGCATGTAGAAGCTTGTAATGTGAGAATAAGCAGTTGTTGACCCTCCCTTTTTCTAAAAGTTTTTATTGAGGTCATTGAATTACAAGTTTTCATGGTTGTGTTTCAGGTGTTTAGTGACAGTGAATTAGGGCCATTCCCACGACCAGTGTTGACTTCTATCCACCATATTTCCCCATATGCATCCCAAACCTCCACCTCTAGCGACCTGGACTATTGTGACAGATTTCTTTTGTGTTTAGCTTTTTATAGTTTGGGTCTCTTGATGTTGTGTCATTGACTTTGGCTTGGGTATTTAGATCTGACATCTTTTCTTTCCATTAAATGTTTCTGAGATCACTTGGTCCTTGACCCCATCCACTTATTTTTTTCTCATTTGTGAAAACACATAGAAATATGTGACAGTGATTCAAGTCCTATGGTTCTATGGAAAAGCCCTTATCTAGAATATAAGTGAAATTAAAAGATAAAGAGAAAAAAAGGGGGTGGAGCAGATGTGGCTTTTTGTTTTTTTGCATAGGCACATCAAACGTTGGGGAAATTAGAAAGAAAATTTCATTGGTCTAAGAGATATAAGGTGTCTTTACCCATGAAGCATACTGTCAAAAGATCAACTAAAGGCTCCAAGCATGTTGATTGTTCAGCCCCATTATCTCTCTTTATGGTCCCAGAAAAAAAATTCTGCTCAGTCAGTTACAGAGTCTTAGCTTTTGTATAGGTCCTACTATGACACCTAGGATAAAGACTTTCTTTGTGTGTTTCATACAGTCCCAAGCTAGAAGCAATTTCTGAGCACATAGACAGGAGTAACTCCTGAGTGTCACTGGGTGTGACCCCCAAAAAAAACAAACAAGAAAAGACTTTTCAAAAACAGCATAATATTTGGTTAACTTTATTCATTCTAGCAAAGTTTGAAATTAACTAAGACATTATAATGCTGTACTCAAGACCTAAGAAATAGATTTGGGTCAGGAATGGGGAGTTCAAAATCAAGTCCTGAAGACCACCCAATTTCTATTCTCTTTCCACCAAATTTATATTCTCCTCAATTGTTGTCCAACATTGCTTGTTGTTTTTAGCAGATGGGTAGTGATTGAGGGAAGTGAGAGTGTTCTTTTGATCATGCCTTGAAAAGATCAGAAGTCCTGGTTGTGCTTAGAACATGACCAGAGGCTTTTCTTGCTCCATTTTGTATTTTTTGAAACTTTATCAAGATTGTATGCCTGGGAAACATTCTATGAATACTCAAGATTATTGCATTAATCTGAGGGTCTGTCTTTATTCCAATACAATGCTGTTTTAAAGACTATTGCTTTGTGATACAACTTAAATATGGGGAAAATGATACCACCTATGTCCCTTTTCCTAAAAGTTGCTCTAAGTTTTCGTGGGTATTTATTGTTCCAAATAAATTTTAAGAATGTTGATCCACTTCTTTGCAGAATATCATAGGTATACTTAGAGGGATTGCATTAATTCTGTACAATGATTTGAAGATTGATGCCATTTTAGTGATGTTATCCTCCCAATCTATGAGCAGGGTATGTGTCTCCATTTACTCTGTCCTCTTTTATTTCTTGAAGCAGTGTTTGATCAGCCTCATGCAAAAAAATGAACTCAGTTTTTCAGCTAGCACCAAGCACAAAGTTCAAATCCAAATGGATTAAAGAACTTGATCTCTGATTGAATCCATAAGGTATATAGAATAACATGTAGGTAAGACACTCCATGACATTGAGATTAAAGGCATCTTCAAGGAGGAAACAGCACTCTCCAAAAATGGGAAACAAAATAAAATGATGGGACTGTATTAAGTTGAGAACTTCTGCACCTCAAAAGAAATAGTGAGTAAGATACAAAGGCCACCCACAGAATGAGAACAACTATTCCCCCAATATCCATCAGGTAAGAGGCAATATCTACCATATACAATGTATTGAAAAGAATTAACAAAAATGTCTCATCTAACTCCATTAAAAATAGGAATATTATTCTCTAATGGCTTTTCTTTTCAGTTTTTGTCACACATAAACCTGTGTGTCAAGACTTAAGATCATTCACTATCTTTTCTTCTATTTCTATTCCTTTTTTTCTGAGAGTAATAATTTTCTTCTGAGAGTAATTATTTTTTTCTGAGAGTAATAATTTAGTTTCTTAAGTCTCGACACACAGCTTTTATGTGCTACAAAAACTGAAAAGTCCATTAGACAATCAAAAATTGTTCAGTGCACCAGGACCCTGACAAACGGTGAAAATCAGAATAAGTTCTTTGCTTTTATATGTACAGGATGAAGGAAGAAAAGGGATTGATGTACAGGAAGTTTCACTTCATTATTTGTTTTGTCAAAGCTATTGTATACATACTAAAAATGAGAACAAGAGTAAAACTGTGATGACTGAACCAGCTAAAAATGCCTGAAAATGACCTTGATTTTGAAAATGAACATTCTATTCAAGAGTTTATTGGAAATTATATCTTTCAGATTATATATGTGGGTATTAAAATCAATATTTGCATTATAGAGGAATTAAGGATGCATAAATTATTTTGCTTTTGAAGATAGTTTGTTGATTCCCACTATGTGCTAGGCTGTAAGAATTATGAGAATTCAAAAGATGAATAAATGTGTAGTTTGAAACAAAGATCTAAAAAAATTAAGTGCAATAAAAATATAACCAAAATTGATGTAGTAGAAAGAAAATGAGGAGAAGAAATGAATAGACACTTCCTTAAAGAAGAGATACAAATGTTCAAAAGGCACAGGGAAAATGCTCCACATCACTAATCATAAGGGAGATGCAAATCAAAACAGAAATGAGGTATCATCTCATGCCACAGAGACTGCCACACATCACAAAGAACAAGTACAATTTGTGCTGGCAAGGATATGGACAAAAATGAACTCTCATTCACTGCTGGTGGGAATGTCATCTAGTAAGTGCTATAGAAAACAAAATGAAATTTCCTCAAAAAAATGGAAATTGAGGTCCCATATGATCCAGCTATATCAATCCTAGAGATACACCCAAGGAACACAGAAATACAATACAAAAGTGCCTTCTGCACACATATATTCATTGCACCACGGTTTACAATAGCCAGAATCTGGAAATAATCCAGATGTCCAAAAACAGATAAATGGCTAAAGAAACTCTTGCACACATACACAACAGGATATTATGCAGCCATCAGGAGAGAAATCATGAAATTGTCCTATATGTGGACAGACATGCTGAGTGAAATAAGTCAGAGGGCGAGAGATAGACATAGAATAGACTTACTCATCTATAGTTTTTTTTTAAGAAAATAAAAGACATTATACTAATAAAGCCCAGAGAAAATAGAGATGAATCCAAAGATACAGCTCATGATATGAAACTCACCACAAAGAGTGGTGAGTGCAGCTAGATACCCATGACATTCTTCAAAGAAGTGGATAAAACACTGTTGAAATTCATTTGGAAAAATAAACACCGTCGAAAAGCTAAAGCAATCGTTGGGGAAAAGAATATGGGATGCATTACTTTCCCCAACTTTAAACTGTATTACAGAGCTATAGTTATCAAACCAGCATGGTATTGAAATAAAAAACGAACCTTAGATCAGTGGAATAGGCTTGAATACTCAGAGAATGCTAAATGAAGCAAAGAAACCTCTTCAACAAGTGGTGTTGGCACAACTGGCTAGCCACTTGCAAAAAATTGAACTTAATGGATTGAAGACCTTGATATCAGATCTGATACCATAAGGTATATAGAACAAGTAGATAAAACACTCATGACTTTGAGATTAAAGACATCTTCAAGGAGTAGATGGCATTCTCCAAACAAGTGGAAGCAAAGATAAATAGATGGGAACACATTAAGATTGAAGCTTCTGCACCTCAGAAGACATAGTGCCCAGGATACATGAGGAACCCCATGAGTGGAAGAAGCTATTCACCCAATACCCATCAGATAAAGGGCTAATATCCAAAATATACAAGGCACTGACAGAACTTTACAAGAAAAAATAAAACATCTAATCCCATCAAAAAATGGGAAGAGGAAATCTACAGACAATTTGATAAAGAAGAAACACAAATGGCCAAAAGTCACATGAAAAAATGCTCCACATCACTAGGGAGATGCAAATCAAAACAACTATGAGGTACCACCTCACACCACAGAGATTGGCACACATCACAAAGAATCAGAACAAGAAGTGTTGGTGGGGATGTGGAGAGAAATGAACTCTTATCCACTGCTAAGAATGCAATTTAGTCCCACCTTTATGGCAAGCAATATGGAGATTCCTCCAAAAACTGGAAATTGAGCTCCCATACGATCCAGCTATACTACTTTTAGGAATATACCTTACACCTATATTCATTGAAATTCTGTTTACCATAGCAAGACTCTGGAAACAATCAAGATGCCCTTCAACAGATAAATGGCTAAAGAAACTGTGGTACATATACACAACGGGATATTATGCAGCCATCAGGAGAGATGAAGTCATGAAATTTTCCTATAGGTGGATGTACATGGAATCTATTATGCTGAGTGAAATAAGTCAGAGAGAGAGAGAATGATGCAGCATGATCTCACTCATCTATGGGTTTTAAGAAAAATGAAAGATATTCTTGCAATAATTTTCAGAGACAAAAGAGAGGAGGGCTGGAAGTTTCAGCACACCTCATGAAGCTCACCACAAAGAGTGATGTGTTTAGTTAGAGAAATAACTGCATTGAGAACTATCCTAACAACGAGAATGTATGAGGTAAATAGAAAGCCTGTCTAGAGTACAGAGTGGGGTGGGGAAGAGGATATTTGGGACATTGGTGATGGGAATGTTGCACTGGTGATGGTGGTGTTCCTTCCATGACAGAAATCCAACCACAATCATGTTTGAAATCAAGGTGTTTAAATAAAATATAAAAAAAAATAAAAATATCAGAGCCAAGAGATTAGCAGAACTTAGAATATGAGACAGCTGCTAATAGCATCCATGTGTTTCTGAAACACAACAGTTCTTATCTAGGTGAGAAGCTACTTTCTCGAGTGTTCTTCTAAGAGTGGTGTGTGTGTGTGTGTGTATATATATGTCATGTTTTCTACCTGGGGAGTCCTTTTCAAAAGTGGATACAAGCATTCCACTTTTAGATGAGGAATTTGTGAAATAAAAGAAGCATAATTGTTTTCATTTAAAAATAATTTATTTAAAAAATTAGTGGCCTATTATGTGGATCTGCATGTATAGGGTGTATATTTCATATGACTTTCTTTCTTTGAATAGTATGCTATAATTAAAGTAAAGCAGAATTCAGAGTTGTTTTGTGTTGGTTCATGTCCCTAAAGACAACTGAAACTCAACCATCAATATGTTTGTTACTGCATATCTCAATTAAAAAATAGTGCAGCAAAAAAACGGAAGTTTTATTTTTTCAAAAAAGAGAGAAAAATAACCACACTAACAACTTTCCTGACAATGTTAATAAATGAGAGAAGTAGAATGCCTGTCTTGAATACAGGAAGTGGGTAGGGGAGGATGGAGGTAGGGATCATTGGTGGTAGGGATGTTGCACTGGTAAAGGGACATGTTGTTTTTATGACTGAAACCCAACTACAAACATGTTTGTAATCACGATAATCATGTGCCATATATATGCCACGTATATACTATATATGTATATATATACTATATATATATAATTACATGACCAGAATTGTCCACATGCAAGGCAAGTACTTTCCCACACTATAGCATCTCCGGCCTCATCTTCTATATTTTTCATGTCTCCTACCTTTCTATGTAGATAGGATATACCTTTTATTTTATTTTATTGTTCCCTAATAACTATATTCTACCCAATACTTAGATATTCATGGAGATATCTGACTCTTGACTCAGATTAAATTAACTGTTACTTTAAGCAAAACTGATACTTCATGAATTAAGAATAATCAGCATAATTTGTATCATTTTGAAAATGTTCGTTGATTTCTAATAT
>PVKC010051207.1:0-10472 GCA_004027635.1 Crocidura indochinensis
GAAAAAGCATCTGTACTCCTATGTTCATTGCAGCACTATTCACAATAGCCAGAATTTTGAAACACAAACAAACACACAAAAACACAAGCAGATAAACTATGGTACATTTATATAGTGGAATACTTTGCAGATATAAAGAAAAATGAAGCCATAAAATTTGCTTTTAAATGGATGGACATAAAAAAGTATTATCTGAGTCAAATGAGTCAGAGAAAGAAGGACAGATATAGCATTATCATTCTAATTCACAGGACAAAAACTGCTCCATTTTCTTAATTTTCTCTGTTTCTATAGAGAAGCCCAATATTATTTACATCCCATAGAGTTTTAATGTAATTTTTCCATAGAGGAGCATTAGTATCCTGTTTTCTCTGAAATTTTACAGTGATATACTGTACTTTGTGACTTTTACAATTTATTTTCTCTTTTATTTTTTGGTTTTATTGTATTGCTCAGAGAAAACTTATGTACTTTCATTCTAGGAAATGTACTTACATTTTACCCCTGTGATTATATCCTTCCTTTTATTTTCTCAGATCTCCTTGGGGATTCTTACTATAGGGATATTCAAGCTCTTGGATTGATCTTCTGCTTTCCCTGTCTTTTCTTTTCTATTGTCCACTACTAATCATTCTTGCCTGTTTTCTGGGAAAATTTCTTGACTTTGTTATTAAGTATTTATTTCAATTTTTAAAATTTGAGTCATTACAGTTTTAATTTTCGAGAACTCCCAAGTATTTTCCAAATGCACTTTACATGATTTGAAACTTCTTGCTTTATCATTATAATGTCTCCTTTTATTTCACTAGATAGTAATTGCATTTCTTTGAAATTTGTATGTGATCTGAATTAACTCAATTACCTCAGGTTTTTAAATCTTTGTTTATATTTCTTTCCTCAAGTAGGATTTTTTCAATGTTTTGTGATGTCTATTATCTATCCATATTAATGAGTAAGAGGCTTAAAACTGGATGTCAACCTTGAGCAGTTTGTTGAGTTTCACAGAAATGACATTGTAATTAGAGATTTATAGGTCTTTTCCAGGTGAAAGCTTAATTTTTGTTGAAAAAGTCTCAAATCAAAGGGCTATAAAGGGCTATGGATCATACCTCCTCTGGTCCTCATCATTTACACTTGTAGCAAAGACATATACACTTAGCATCATTATTAGGTTCTCAGAAACTGCAAGTTTCAAGTTGCCAATGCCTAATTGAAATAAATGAGACAAAGTTCCTGTGGCATAAGCCGGGTTAAAATAATCATCAAATATGAAAGGAATGAAATGTAAGATAAATCCAGATTCTTTGCAGAAAACCAGAGCCACACTAGCAAGAAATGTGAAAATAACACAGAAATGGTAACACTAAACAGAAATGATTATTTTTCTCTTTAATAAAGTGATGGTGAATAAAATAATGCTAATTGAATTCCTGCTATATATGTTTATACTGTTAACCTGTTTTTAATTAGAGATTCAATTCTCAACTTGGAACTCCAGGATAATCCTATGTATGTTATTATGATGGGGCTTGGGCCAAATGTCTATTACTCAAACTTTTCTACTTTATTTTTGTAGCTACCAATTGTGCTTTCTCAATGGTACCTCTTGTGGTACCTGACACTCTTGAGTTTTAAATTTTTCTCTATTCCTAGTTAGACAGATTGGGTTGATTTTTTTTTTTTTTTGTGAGCACTTAATGTTGAACTGTTTTCTCTGCTAAGTCATTTACTTTTCTGCTTCTGTGGTTCATCATCCCTTAGAGTATGTTAAGATATCTCTCAGTTCATTGAAAATAAAATGTGTTACTTTCTTTAGTTCTTTTTGTTTATTGGGGATATTTTTGGCAGAAGGCGCCAGATGTATATTTACTCTACCAAATTAGAATGAGATGTCTTCTCTAAAAATTTTAGAGACTTTTCTTTATTGTTGTGTTTTAAAATGCCATAACTTGCTAGAACAATTTTAGAATACCTCACAATGTGCCTTTTTTAATTTTATTTTTTGGTTTTTTATATTTCTTGCTCTTTTTTTGTTTGGAGAATCCCAAGCTCCTATGAAGGAACCAGTTAACTTTTCATATAAAATAAGTACTTAAAAGTGAAATATGAAAATATGAAATAAAATATGTATAAGATTAAGAATGCATGCTATTTTGACAATTATTTTGTCATAGACAGTGAGGATGAATAGTCCAGTGCTTCAGTCACTTTGGTTTCAGACCCCAAACGTAGTAAACAATTGCTTCAGCCCCTATCAGTCTCACCCAGTACTTTCAAATTCTGAAGTTCTCTATATTTTTGCGATGCAAGCCACAGCTTTTACACGCTCATATCACTCTCCTAACACATATAACTGAGCCTCCATATACCTGGCAACATCAATTACCTTTCTCTGTGCTATTTCTCAAAAGTTTGATAAAAATCCCTTTACTGTTAATGGCTTTTCTGAAGGTACTATCTTCAATGGGGTTTTAAATGCTTTTTCCCCCCTTCCTTACAGTCAAGAACACAGGATCTGAAGACAGGTATCTGGAAAGAAAACTGCACACAACTTTGAGCATACTCTTGAGCAATTCTGCCAAATTTAAAAGCACAGCAGGAATAATAAAAAAAACCTTTCTGCCTAATATTTTATATTACATTAAATGATTCAGTTAAAAGGATTAAAAATTGATATGGCTTATGCTTACTTATAGTATTCTTGAAAAATGTCATTCATCATTATTTTAGGAGTATATTAAGGTGAAGATCAAATGTTGTTTCAATCTTCTGCTACTTCCTAGGAGTCTGATTAAATTTTTGATATTTATATTTTTCATGAATTTCCTGAATAATAAATGAATATGTGAAAAATACATGGCATAAAGCAGGCACACAATTAATATTAGAAATAGGTCCTCAACTGATGTTTGTTAAACAGCTTTTGAAGATTGTCACACAGAGAAGAAATCTGAAATATCAGTGATGAATTACCCACATTTTGCACTTATCGACACTCTCTTCTGTGACTCATGACTCAGTTCAGTCAATAAATGTGTCTGATTCTAGTTTATTACCTAAGAATATAAATATTAATGTCAGACACTTAATTATGCATAATGGTAATTTTTATGACAAGTGTAAAGCAAATTATAAAGCGCTTTATTAACAACAAGGTAATTGTAGGTGTATACTACAGATTGACTGGGAGTTAGGCGGTACAAAAACAGTGAAAAAATGTGATAGTCACATGGTTTCAGCTAAAAGAAGCTGAGACATTCTATCAGTTGTAAAACTGTATTTTCCAGATGTGATAGCCCAGATGTTTGTGCCCCAAGTGTAACTAATCAGTTCTAGTCTCCAGACTTGCCGCTCAGTGTTCTGACACTGGCTGTGAGAGATTCTCGTGTATAGAAAGGATTGCTCATGACTGACAAGATAGCCGGTCATGCCTCTTTTAGTTTTCCTTTTTTCTACTGAAATATGTGGAACAAAAGTTAGGCAGCAGTGGTCAGGGATTGTTCCTGGTTCTGCACCCAGGAATTACTTGTGACAGTGCTCACTGGACCATACAGGTTGCTGAATATCTAACCCAGGAAGACTGTATGCAAGGTAAATGCTCTACCTGCTGAAATATTGCTCCAACTATTGTGGAACAAAATCTTGATGAAAAAAGAAAAGATGAAATTCTACATTTTTTCTGAGCCATTTCCTTGAGACATAGATTATAAATCAGTGCGTATGAACCATGAGGATTTAAATGAGGTGAATACCGCTAAAATATGAGTTTTATTTTTGTAATTTTTTCAGTGTTCTGTAATTTTAGCAATGCTATGAATGATCATAAAGAAGGTCATAGAACGATCTAAAAATCAAAGCTGCAAGAACTTCCCCTAAGCTCCTTTGAAAATCTGCTCATTTTAACTCCAGACATATAGTTAGTGCTTGCATCCACCTCCTTCCTTAAGAGAGGCCCTCGCACTAAATTTCTTCATGAATTTGTTTACATGAAGGCCAATTATTTTTTCTCATGTAAAAACCCACTTTTGACTTTGCAGCTGTGTGGAGCCTCTTGGGGGAGAGAATTCATCCGAATTTCAGCACTCCCAACTGTAAATCGGACAGCCTAAAAATACTCACAAATTGGTCTTCACTTTCCTAACCAGGCTCAGCTCTATTCGAAAGGCAAACTCTTCTGAGAATTCTCAGGGACTATTACTTCCCACGGATGGCATTATCTATAAATAGCAGTGCCTTCCAGGTAGTGAGCTACTGGCTGGAAAATCCCCATACCTTCTTTATCCCAGGGGATATTGAACTCTGCTGGAGGGTTCCAGAAGTGAGAAGCTTATACTGGGAACTGGGGATTGGAAGAAGTCACAGGAAGTGTGCTTGTAATTTCTTCCCTCTATGAAGCCCCTGAGTAGGGCACTGGAGACCTAAATAGACACAGGGAATATATTTAAGCTTTTTGAGGATCTTATGTAGAGTGACCTTGTTTGACAGAAATACCTTGCAAGCAGTGTATTAAACATGTACATTAGAATTTCCAGCGTCCATGTTAAAAAATAAAAAAGAAGAAATACAAGGGCCATTGATATTGTGATCGGTTAGAGACCTTTGTATATGCATATACACATGTCAATGTGCAAAGCTGTACTCTTGAAATCTGCATAGATAGAAAAGTAATAGCATCAAAAAGATAAAATCAGGAAAACTTTATTTAATAATGTATGGATTACATTTAACCTACCATAGCTCAAATATTATGATTTCCAAATGGAATCAATATAAAAAATATTGTGCAGTTCACTTTTTTACTGACTTTGACAGGTGTGCAGTTTATATATTCAGCATATCTCTTGGGACTTGAATTTTTCATTATAGAATTCCTTGATTTCTACTTAAATTGCATGGAATTTATAGAAGAGAATAAAGAGATTTAAAACATTACTGGTTGTTTCAAACATTTTTAAAAAAATTTCTCAGTCTGGATAAAGAAGAGGTTGAGATAAGGAGGTCCTGGTTTGATTACTGTATGCCCCCCAAACAACATTGAAAGTGACACCTCAGCACAGAGTTGAAAGTAGCTTTTTTGTATAACTAAGTGTGGTTTCAAAATGAAACAAAACCAGTAATCAAGATAACTAAGAATAAGTTTCTCAATAACCAAATCAAAGTTGAATATTTAAATTTATGTTGGATTAATTAAAACTAAAATGCCCAAAGTCACAGAAACTGAGAGTTTGTCTTTTGTAGGAAGTATGTCACTGCAAAGGAGAATGAGTAGGGATAGATGAGAGGGGATACAACACTAAAACAATGGTGGAAGGAAGTAGACATCCAAATAGAAGGTGTGGTGTTGGAATGCTTTCTACATAAAAAAGTACAGCACTATTAATACTGTAAAAATAAGGATACCTAAAAGAAAATTGTAAAACAAAAAATGGTAATATTTTAGTGCTTAAAATAAATGGTAATATTTTAGTGCTTAAAATATATACCCTTAAATTTTTCTCTTTTAAAAAAATATTTTATTGAAATAATTGTAATCTACAGAGTCCTGTATAGTTGAATTTCAGATATACAGTAAGTCAGAGCCCTTTCCATCACCAGTGTCAACCTCCCTCTACCAATGGACCCAGAATGCATCCTATACCACCACTCTTTGCCCTTTGACCTGCCAGTACAAGCCCCTTTAAGTTTAGATTGTTAACGTTTAGATCCCTTGATTCTATTATCATTGACATTGGCTTGGATATTTAGTTCTGTCCTTATTTATTTCCCTGCCAGTGCAGCCGAGACTACTTGGCCTCTGTCCCCCAGTCTTTCTTTATTCCTTTCTTCTTAGTCTTATAGAAAAATGCTAGAATATGTGGTAAAGTAATCTGTGTCCCAAAGTTCTAAGAAAAAGGAAGGAGCCTGATTTAAAAGATAAGAGATAAAAAATAAAATAAATAATAAAAAAAGGTGTGTGTGGTAGTTTTTTTTTTTCTTTTGCCTAGGCACAGCAAAATATGGGGAAAATAGAAAGGAAAAACCTTTGACCTACTACGGGGAGTCTCAAACTCAATTTACCTGGGGGCCACCGGTGTGATCGTTGAGTGTAAAGTCAGTAGTAAGCCTTGAACATTGGGGTGTGTGACCCAAACAACTAAAACAAAACAAAACAAAAAAGGATTCCTCTAGGGCATGGCCATAAAATGTAGGATGGAGGGCCGAACGGCCTGTGGGCCACAAGTTTGAGACCCCTATATATAGTGCCTGACCTCAACAATGAACTCAGTTCTCCATATATAAAACATCAATATAATAAGGAATGAATTTACAGATTATTACTTTATAGATTGATGAATAGATATCATGGATGTGATGAAAGTATTTTGATTAATATCCCTGCTATATGTTAAGATGCATTTTTCCCTATGTACTTATGCCATGCTGTTTCTTTTCCATGTTTTGCCTTTTCTCAAAATGCTCTGTTGGTTTTTTTATGTTATTTTGTTATTTCTTAGACTTATTGAGGATATGGATATTTCTTGACCATTTTCCTCTTTGACTTTAAGCATACCTAGATCCTATATAAGTGTTAGACATTGTATGTCTATGTCTGATTTTTCAGTTTTAAGTTTCTCATAAAAATTGCCCTTTAATATGGTTGAAAAACTGCCTTGAGAGGCGCTTCTGTGCAAGAACTTTCTGTTTCTTCATCAGTCATTGGTGCCCTTTAATTATATTAGTATAGGATCCTGGGTCTGGAAGTGTTTTCTACTTCATTCCAATGTACAAAGTATATTCTTCAATATTCCATAAACAGCAAAGTGTCTTGCTTGTTCCCTGGGGCTACAAATTAGTTTTATTCCTCTTCCCTCAGTATCTTAAGGGTTTTCCTCTCAGGGTAAGAATCCAGGTGGAGTTTTAGTTTTTCTCTCAGGCTACTTATTGCCCATGTCCTCCAGGATGACACTAAGAGGTTGACTCCCTTTTTTTTTTAAATAAAAAATTTGATCGTATCATCATGAGATGCATAGCTACAAAGTTGTTCATGACTGAGTTTCAGTCACACTATGCCCACCACCCATCCCTTCACCAAAGCTCACTTCCTGCCACCAATATCCCTTATATTTTCCGACCCTTCTCCTGCCTGCTTCTGTAGCAGACATTTTTTCTCTCTCTTTTTCTTTTTCCTTTTAGACACTGTGGTTTGCAATATTGTTACTCAGGGTATTTAAAGCATATCACTTTACGTCCTTTCAGCACCCAGTTCTTGTCCAGAGTGATCATTTCCATTTTTCATTGTCAAGTGGTCTCTTCTCTGCCCTAACTGTACTCCCCTCTCTTTGTTTCACAACTCTACCATGGACTGTTCCTCTTGACCTAATGTCTTTGGATATTATTATCATATTATATCCACAAATTAGTGTCATAATTTTATATCTATCTCCCTCTCTCTGACATTCTATTTAGCATAATTCTCCCCATATGCATCGATGTTTAAGAAATTTCATGACTTATTTTTCCTAATAGCTGCATAATATTCTATTGTGTAGGTGTACCATTGTTTACTTATTCATTATTTTGGGTTGTTTCAGATTCTGAAATTTGGGTTGTTTTTAGATTCTGGCTATTGTGAAGAATGCCGCAATGAACATAGGAATGCAGATGCCCTTTCTGCATTGATTTTAAAATCCTAGCCTATATTCTTAGGAATAGTACAGCTGGATCAGATGGAAACCCAATTTCTAATTTTTGAGACATGTAAACATTGTTTTCCAAAAATACTAGACCAATTGACATTTCCACAGCACTGAATGAGAGTCCCTTTCTTCTCACATTTGTACTAGTACTGGTTACTCTTGTTGTTTTTGTCATTTACCAGTCTCTATGGTGTGACATATCTCATTGCTGTTTTGAATTGCAGCTCTCTGATGATTAATAATGTGGTGTTCTCTTTTGTATGCCATCTGTATTTCTTATTTGAGAAGTTTATGTTCATCTCTTTTCCCCTTTTTTATGGGGATGGATATTTTTTTTCTTGATAGTTCTACTGGTGCTGTATATATCTTAGATATTAACCCCTTAGCAGTTGGGTAGTAGGCGAATAATTTCTTCCAATCGTGAGCTGTCTTTGCAACCTGGTCTTCATTTATTTTTGAGATGTAGAAGCTTCTTAAGTTAATGTAGTCTCAATGGTTTATCTTTGCTTCCACTTACTTGACTAATGGTGATTCATTCTTTAGATGCCTTTAGCTTCAATGTCATGGAAAGGTCTACCTATGATTTCCTCTATGTAGCTTATGATTTCATGTCTAATTTTAAGGTTTTTAATTCATTTTGATTAAACTTTTGTGAGTAGCATTTACAAAAGGTCTGAGTTCATTTTTTTTTGCATATAGCTGACCAGTTTTCCAATACCACTTGTTTTCTTTTTGTTTTTGTTTTTTGTTTTTTGTTTTTCAGCCACACCCTGTGATGCTCAGGGGTTACTCTTAGCTATGTGCTCACAAATCGCTCCTAGCTTGGGGGAACCATATGGGATACCATGTACTAGGCTAGTGCTTGTATGGCAGATGACTTACTTCTAGTACCATGTACTAACCCCCACTTGTTTTCTTTTTATTTAAAACATTGTGATTTACAAAGTTATTTAAAGTTGAATATAGAAATATAATATTTCAGAATCAATATCACCATCAGTGTCAACCTCCCTTCACCAATATTCCTAGAACCTATTCCATGCCACCACCATTTCAATCTATCCTACCATAAGAGTAATTATGTTGTTAAGTTTTGTTGCTAAAATTTTGGATCTCATAATTTTATTGTTGTTGATTCCATGGCTTGTATATTTATTTTGGTTCTTTCTTTTGGTTTAATTTATTTATTTTGATTTCTTTCTTAATATCACCAATGCACTTGACTCCCCTTGGCCCTTTGGCCTCAGTAATTTCACATCTGTATTTCTCTTCCTCTCAATTTCTTTTCTTCTACTCACTATACTCTGGAGCCAATAGTGTATATATGACACCCATTTAAATCATTGCATTTCTTCATGCAGTTATTCTGAATACCAATATAAATAATATTCTGTATTTATCCTTCTGGTCTACTTCATTTAACATTATATCTAGTCCTATCCATGTTACAGTGAATTGCACGATCACATCATTCATTACAGCTACTTAATATTTCATTATCTATATGTACCACATCTTCATGATCTAATCATCTGTTATTGGACATCCAGATTAATTCCAGCTCTTAGTTATTGTACTGAGGGCTGCAATGAATAGTAGTATGCATATGTCCTTTGGGATGTTTTTCTTTTCTAGGGACAGATACCCCAAAATAATATTGCTGGCTCAATTATGAGTTTACTGAGAACAGCCCAAACTGTTTTCCAAAGGAATTGAACTGACAACATTCCCATCAGCAGTGGATGAGAGTTCATTATTCATCTCATTACTGCCAATGTAGACTATTTCCAGTACTTTTGAAATGTGCCATCCTCACTGTTGTAAGATGATATCTCATTGTCATCTTGATTTCAAATTCCCAAATGATATGAGATGATAAACCCAACACCATTTGGCTTCCCTTGCTCCATTGTACCATTGCATATTTATTCCTCCTTTATCCTTAGATACATTAATTGATTTTATGTATGTATATACACATATATACATACATATATCTGAGGTTTTGTCTCAGGATATTCAAGTCTATCTATTGATCTGAAGTTCTGTCTTTGTTCCAATACCACACTGTTTCAAGTACTGCAGCTTTATAGTACAGTTTGAAATTGGGGAAAAGTGATGCCTACCATCTTCTTTTCCCCAAGAATTTATTTAGCTTTTTGTGGGATTTTGTATTTCTATATGAATTTCAGGGTGTCAAATTATTATTTTATTATTATTATTTTGTTTTTGGGGCCACATCTGGTGACGCTCAGGGGTCACTCCTGGCTATGTGCTCAGAAATCGTTCTTGTGGAACCATATGGGACACTGTGGGATCCAACCGAGGTCCATCCTAGGCTAGCGCAGGCAAGGCAGATGCCTTATACTTGTGCCACTGCTCCAGCCCCTGAATTATTTCTTGAAAAATATAATTGATAACTTCATAGGGATTTTATTAAATATGTACAATCCTTTGGGAATTATCAAGACTTTACATAAAAGCTTTTAGAAAGAAAATATTTGTAAAGTGACAGTCTACAAAATTAATTTGCAAAAATCTAGGTCTTTACTATGTACAAATAATGAAAGAGAAAAAAGAGGTATTAAAAATATCATTCACATTTAGTTCCTCAGAAAATTAAGTATCTAGGAAGCAAGTTAACTAGAGAGGTGACACTTATATATTAAAAACTGTAAAACACTGCTTCAAGAAGTAAAAGAGTACAGAAGAAAATGGAAACACGGGGGCCGGGCGGTGGCGCTAAAGGTAAGGTGCCTGCCTTGCCTTGTGCTAACCTAGGTCGGACCGCGGTTC